>OW240922.1:81586658-81611711 GCA_933207985.1 Pelobates cultripes
CTATTCAATCTATAACAGTGAAAAAAGTTTTTTGTTTTTAAATCCAAGCTATTGTGACACCAGATATAAGTGGTGGCACTGGTCACCGTATCCACTGTTAGCGTAACACACCCGCTTTAAGGACACTGACTGCTATTCAATCTATAACAGTGAAAAAAGATTATTTTTTTTTAAAATCCAAACTATTGTGACACCAGATCTAATTAGTGGCACTTGTCAGCGTATCCACTGTTAGCGTAACACACCCGCTTTAAGGACACTGACTGCTATTCAATCTATAACAGTAAAAAGTTTTTTGTTTTTAAATCCAAGCTATTGTGACACCAGATCTAATTAGTGGCACTTGTCAGCGTATCCACTGTTAGCGTAACACACACGCTTTAAGGACACTGGCTGCTATTCAATCTATAACAGTAAAAAAAGTTTTTTGTTTTTAAATCCAAGCTATTGTGACACAGGATCTAATTAGTGGCACTTGTCAGCGTATCCACTGTTAGCGTAACACACCCGCTTTAAGGACACTGACTGCTATTCAATCTATAACAGTAAAAAAGTTTTTTGTTTTTAAATCCAAGCTATTGTGACACCAGATCTAAGTGGTGGCACTGGTCACCGTATCCACTGTTAGCGTAACACACCGCTTTAAGGACACTGACTGCTATTCAATCTATAACAGTGAAAAAAGTTTTTTGTTTTTAAATCCAAGCTATTGTGTCACCAGATCTAAGTGGTGGCAGTGGTCACCGTATCCACTGTTAGCGTAACACACCCGCTTTAAGGACACTGACTGCTATTCAATCTATAACAGTGAAAAAAGATTATTATTTTTTTTAAATCCAACTATTGTGACACAGGATCTAATTAGTGGCACTTGTCAGCGTATCCACTGTTAGCGTAACACACCCGCTTTAAGGACACTGACTGCTATTCAATCTATAACAGTGAAAAAATAGTTTGTTTGTTTTTTAAATCCAAGCTATTGTGACACCAGATCTAATTAGTGGCACTTGTCAGCGTATCCACTGTTAGCGTAACACACCAGCTTTAAGGACACTGACTGCTATTCAATCTATAACAGTAAAAAAAGTTTTTTGTTTTTAAATCCAATTATTGTGACACCAGATCTAATTAGTGGCACTTGTCAGCGTATCCACTGTTAGCGTAACACACCCGCTTTAAGGACACTGACTGCTATTCAATCTATAACAGTAAAAAAGTTTTTTGTTTTTAAATCCAAGCTATTGTGACACCAGATGTAATTAGTGGCACTTGTCAGCATATCCACTGTTAGCGTAACACACCCGCTTTAAGGACACTGACTGCTATTCAATCTATAACAGTAAAAAAAGTTTTTTGTTTTTAAATCCAAGCTATTGTGACACCAGATCTAATTAGTGGCACTTGTCAACGTATCCACTGTTAGCGTAACACACCCGCTTTAAGGACACTGACTGCTATTCAATCTATAACAGTAAAAAAAGTTTTTTTTGTTTTTAAATCCAAGCTATTGTGACACCAGATCTAATTAGTGGCACTTGTCAGCGTATCCACTGTTGGCGTAACACACCCGCTTTAAGGACACTGACTGCTATTCAATCTATAACAGTAAAAAAAGTTTTTTGTTTTTAAATCCAAGCTATTGTGACACCAGATCTAATTAGTGGCACTTGTCAGCGTATCCACTGTTAGCGTAACACACCCGCTTTAAGGACACTGACTGCTATTCAATCTATAACAGTGAAAAAAGTTTTTTGTTTTTAAATCCAAGCTATTGTGACACCAGATCTAATTAGTGGCACTTGTCGGCGTATCCACTGTTAGCGTAACACACCCGCTTTAAGGACACTGACTGCTATTCAATCTATAACAGTGAAAAAAGTTTTTTTGTTTTTAAATCCAAGCTATTGTGACACCAGATGTAATTGTGGCACTGACTGGGGAAATGGGCACAGTATGCACTGTGAGCCTGACACAGAAGCTGGCAGCAGTGGCAGACAACTGACTGCTATTCAATCTATAACAGTGAAAAAAGTTTTTTGTTTTTAAATCCAAGCTATTGTGACACCAGATGTAATTGGTGGCACTGACTGGGGAAATGGGCACAGTATGCACTGTGAGCCTGACACAGAAGCTGGCAGCAGTGGCAGACAACTGACTGCTATTCAATCTATAACAGTGAAAAAAGTTTTTTGTTTTTAAATCCAAGCTATTGTGACACCAGATGTAATTGGTGGCACTGACTGGGGAAATGGGCACTGTGAGCCTGACACAGAAGCTGGCAGCAGTGGCAGACAACTAAGTGCATTTACATTACATTGAAAAAAAAAATCCAAAAAAAGCATACCCTTATCCCTAACCTAGCTATGCTTTTCCCTATCTTATGAACAGCAGCTACACTTTCCCTCCTCTTACTAAGCATGCAGCTTGAGAATGAATCTAAAATGGATGCTGTCCAGTAGGTGGGAGGGTCTGCTAGGGAGGCTGTGCTGCTAATTGGCTGGAATGTGTCTGCTGACTGTGAGGTACAGGGTCAAAGTTTACTCAATGATGACGAATAGGGGGCGGGTCGAACCGCGCATATGTTCGCCCGCCGTGGCGAACGCGAACATGCTATGTTCGCCAGGAACCGTTCGCCGGCGAACCGTTCGGTACATCACTAGTCATTGAACACAAATATATTTGTCAGTAAAACTAATACTATGAATATATATAGTACCCACATCTTCCCCTTTCTCACTCAAGATGCTACTATGGAGCTTGCGCATAGTCTTGTCTCACATTGATTACTGTAATTCTTCCCTAAGTGGCCTCTCCACACATGATGCTGCCTCTCTACAATCCGTAATGAATGCTGCTAGGCTGATTTTGTTCTGTTGTCAATGCTCTCACTTGTCAACCATCTTTCAATCATTACACTGGCTTTCTGTACACTGTAGGATTCAATTCAAAATATGAACTCTTACCTACAAAGCTCTCAACAACTCTACCTCTTCATAGATAGACCCATTTTCAGTTGCTCTGTAAGTGGCCTTTTCCTGTTCACTGCTTGTACCCATACTGCTAACATCCAGTTGCATAACTTTTTTCATGGTAGCTCTGATCCTATGGAACAGCCTTTATTCTTCCATCAGATTGTCCCCTGGTCTTCATTCCTTTAAGAAGTCCATTAAAATACACTTCTTCAAAATAGCCTATGGCTTCCTGAGATAGCTGTCACTTCTCAAACCTTCTCAAATCTCTTTCTCTCTCAACCTAACTAGTGGGTCCACACTCCCTTTCACTCTCACATTCCAATTCTGCGACAGTCTCCTGATTGCTATCACCATGCTGCCCTTTATATCGTGTTATTATACCCCATCTGCTCTAGATTGTAAGCATGTTCAAACAGAGTTATCATCAACCTATTGTTCCTTGCAAAATGTGTACTAGTTTGTGTCATTTGTTCTGAAATCTCCTCCTTTATATTATTGTAAAGCTCTGTGGAGTAAGTTGGTGCTAAATAAATACCAAAAATAATAATAACAAAGATCATGGCGCAGTATATTTATTGCAAAATCAAGGATTAAAAACGAATATGCAAGAAATATGCACACGTATGAATTCATTTGCGGAGATAACCTTGTCTTAAAGGCAGAATAAACTCCTGAAAAGTCTTTCCATAGTCCATTGACATGCATGTGCAATGAAATGCATGACTTTCAACCAACTTTATCAAAATCAAACAAAGAGATCTCCCACACATTCACGGCTCTCAATAACAAAGAGTAATCCCAATGGAAACAATTATGTCTTATTTAACAGTAGGATATAAACAATGAGCCCCACATGTGTGAAAAGCCTCTTCCCTTGTCTGTATTAGGTTCAAGTTATATTAAAAAAGTTATCAAGAAAAGCTACACCACATAAAAAATGCATTGTGGGAAAAAAACTACAATTATTTTTAAATGATCCAAAAATCACTTGTAACCATCAAACAGTGTCCCAGTGAGCCACCTGTGGCACAATCACTGGCTGCAGAAGGAGATCAGCACTTGGCTATCAATGTTAGCTGCAGGTGGGATTTAAATTATACTGTGACAAGTTTTCACATTTATTTCTAGGGCATGGCGTTAACACATTATTAAACAACACTAAAACCTGACACACAAAAAAAGAAAGTAGTAGATGCCTTTTTTGTTATTTCAATTTTATGGAGGACTCTTTAAGTACACCCAAAGCCGGTCCTCCATGAGACCTTAGGCTCTGTAGTTTTCTGGCCTTTCTGGACATGTCAAACGGAGGTGTTCCCTTCTGCCCCAGTAAATACACAGACTCTCTCCTTCTATGTTGGCGTTCTTCATCAGACAGCCTTGTAATACCCAATTGCATGGGCTCTGGGATAGCCACTGACATAGTATCTGAGGGAAAGGTGGGAGCTAGTCAGCCGGCCTTCCATGTCTTTCTCTAGTATTCTGCCTGTGTTGAGTTTCTCAACAATATGACCAAGGTAAGTGATACGTTTTTCAAAAGTCTCAGGCAAATCCCTAGTAGCTACATCGTCCAAAGGGTATTGGATAAACCGTTAAGGAACACATTCACAAACGCACGATTGTTCCAGTGTATTTTTGCCGCAAGGGAATGGAATTCTAGGGCATAATCCATGAGGGAATGGTTACCTTGTTTCAACCTTAATAAAGTTCTTGCAGCATTAGCTTTCCTACCCAGTGGATCAAAAGCCCCCTGAAAGCCGCTAAAAATTGAGCATAGTCATAAACTAAGGGACTATCATTTTCCCACAGTGAGTTAGCCCAGACAAGAGCTCTGTCAGTGAGCAGAGTTATGATTAATATTATCTGGGGCATAGCTCGAATAATATGCTAACTTGATTAAGAAAGCCTCTACATTTAGAGGGATTCCCGCTATAGCGTATGGGCTAGTTAGGATTAGAGCTACAGCTGTGGGTGGAGGATTCCGCATCAGCAGGTATAGGACTTACTGTCTGGGTTTGTCCGTCAGCTGATTGATTAAAGGCTTGTATGAATTGGTCCATACGGTGGTCAAGCCTTTGTGTCATGAGCCATAATCTGGGAATTAAAACTTGCAGGGTCCATTGGCCCTGTTGTAATGTAATGATTAACCCAACATGCAGAGTGAAAACCCACCAGTAGAAGCAGAGGCAGATAGAAAGTCCCTAAGCCAGTCCTTAGAGTGGCCAGAATATAGAGAAAACAACAAGAAACGTCAAAAACAAGCAGAGGTCAAGAGAAGCCAGAAATACACAATCACGAGGAGCAAAGCCGAGTCAAGGAAACCAGAAACCAGAATAGACGATAATAAGCCGGGTCAAATACCAAAATTACCAAAAGTAGAGAAGAACACACTATTGGTACTCTAGAAACACTAGGAAACACAAAACAGGGCACTGTGCCTTGGGCAAACAGAGTTTTTATATGTTTGGGGGTGTGGTTCTTATAGCCATGCTCCCAAAATGTGCGAGTGTGCTGAGCTATATTGATTATAGCTCCTATGACATCATGACACCGGCACGCATAAAAAGAGGCGGGCGCACAGTGTCCGGCTTCCGAGAGGCAGACTGGACCCTATAACAGCGTGGGTGGGGCGGCAGGTTGGCGGACCACCAGGGTGAGTACAGGGGATGTTACAGTTAAGGTGTGGGATATATTAGGTAGCAAATGAACAGTCAATTCTTGAATTTCATGTGTTAGAAGCAGGAAAAATGGGCAAGCAAAAATATCTGAGTGACTTAGACAAGGGTCAAATAGTGATGGCTAGACGACAGATGGGCAAGTCTTGTGAGGTGTTCCCGGGGTTCAGTGGCTAGTGTCTACCAAAAGTGGTGCAAGGCAGGACAACTGGTGATATGCTGTCAGGATCATGGGCGCCCAAGGCTCATTGATGCACGTGAGAGCGAAGGCCAGCCAGTCTGGTCTGATCACACAGAAGAGCTACTGTAGCTCCAATCGCTGAAAAATTTAATGTTTGGCATGATAGAAAGGTGTCAGAACACACAGCGAATCACAGTTTGCTGCAAATAGGGCTGCATAGCTGCAAACCGGCCAGATTGCTTATGGTGACTGTTCAGGAATGGGTTGACAAACAATTCTAGGTGTTGCCTTAGCCTCCAAATTCCCCAGATCTCAATCTAATTAGTATCAGTGGGATATGCTGGAACCACAGATCTGATCCATGAAGGCTTCACCTCGCAACTTGCAGGTCCTAAAAGATCTGAAGCTAATGTCTTAGTGCTAGACACTACAGGAGACATTCAGAGGTCTTGTGGAGTCCATGCTTCAACACATGAGAGCTGTTTTGGTAGCACACATGGAACATACACAATATTAGGCATGTCATTTTATTGTCGTGGCTGATCAGTGTGTATATAAACACACATACACATGTAAATTTAAAACACAAATGTACAAAAAGCATATTCGGGAGAGCTGTCAGGGAGGACAAGAATTCACTAAGTGAGCAATCAAATTTGAGTTCAAGCTGAGTACAGCTAAGGCAGCAATGTACAGGGTGGCTGAATTTGGTTGTCACAAGGTTAATAGTGCATCTTTCCATAACTATATTTAGAAATAATTTGGATTAGCAATGTGATAGAACAATTTGCATAGTATCACTCCTCTGTTTAGCATAATTTGGATTAGCAATTTGATAGCCCAATTTGCATAGTATCACTTCTCTGTTTAGTAGTAATTTGGATTAGAAATTTAATAGTTATAATCTGCATAGTATCACTTCTCTGTTTATTCATATAAATATCAGTGTGCATTATGATTTTAGTGAGAACTGAAAGAACAAACAGAACCAGTCAAGTGCTGACTGTGAAGAAACCCAACAAATATTTTACAAAGCACAGTTTATCCTGGAGAATGGAGATACATGTTGTATTAATTGCATTGATTTTCCAAATTGCTTTGACTGTTGTTGGATTAACTGGAAATTCCTACATCATAGCCCAAAGTTTTAAAGGTGCGGGCAGAGCGAGGAAACTCTCTACAAAGGAGAAACTTGATGTCAGTTTAAGTTCTATTAATGCCATTCTCCAAATCAATATGTCATCATTTCATGTATATAGTTACTACGCCATAAAATCCATCCATTTACTATACATGTCACACTTGATCGCAATCAATGGACTGTTTCTGATTTCCTCCAGCTTGTGGCTCTCTACATGTCTTTGTGTCTATCGCTGCATTAAGATCACCAATACCCAACGAAAAATATTTACGCTAATAAAGCAGCAAATGACTAAACGTGTTTCATGGCTGATAATAGGATCGATGATTCTGGCAATGACACAAAGTCTGCCGGTCTTTATAGATCTATTTACACATAAAAACATGTCTGGTAATGCAAGCGATAAAATCGAACTCATAGAGGTTTTCAACAGCAATTATTTTCTGTGGACTTATGTTGGAATTTCATCTATAGCATTTTTAATTTTTTCTATTGCAACCGTGACTATCCTCTTTACGCTATATAGACATGTGAGAAATATGGGGAAGAATCAAAATATTTCTGGGAACTCACAATTTGATCAGTTATTCCGTGCTGCTCGAACAGTAACATTACTCCTGCTAACTTGCGTTATGCTCTATCTAGGTATTTCTCTCACTCAAGCTGGTTTTGTTAAACATGAGAGTCGCTTCTTTTTTGTATGTTTACTTGCAGTCTCTTTGTGTCCAGTCTTGAATGCTGCTATCTTAATAACAGGAAGCCAAAAGCTAAAGCAGTCTCTGATGGATATATTCAAACAGTGTGTGAGAAAAGATTATATTTGAGATGTAATATTTGTTCCAGGACGTCTTGCTCAGTTGTTTAATTATTTAAAGATTACAGATCACATTAATGTGCTAATAGTTTATCATTAAAGTAGAGGATTTGCCTTAATTTTGAGGAAAAAAAACATAAATAAACTTGTATATCCTGTACTTCACCTTAACATATTGTCTAGATGCCATTTTGTATAATCAGAATTATTCGGTTTAGATAAAAATGTATCTGTATTTTAGACAGTTGACTTTGGCAGTTGTACAGTTACTAATCACCTAACCTCTTAAAGCCACCTACTCTAGTCTCTATATTTATTATAGCTGTATATGTCTTTTCAACAGAGAATAATATAGATCCTTCTGACCTCGTGTATACCCTGATTAAGGCTGATATAATCTGCCCTAATAGTCACAAGTGTACATACAGAGATACCTAACTGTATACTTATACAATTACATGAGCAGCTGCTTCATATACAGGATAACTATTTAAGCAGTCAGACTTTGGATTTATTAAGCAGGCTCCTTTGAATTCCCCTTTTTAAACACTAGCATACACTGCAGTTTTTTTGCTCACTGTTTTCCGTTTTATTCACATATTAGTATTAAGTGTCTAAATCTGTAATAAAGTTTTTTTTAACAGTTGTAATTTACCTACTTTTGAGTTGTTTAACTTCTGTATGGGTAAAACCTTTGGCTAGATTTCGAAATCTGGTACCTGAGCAAGTATTGGGTCCTCATATTCAATATACCGGCTTTTAGAATTTATTTTCTTGTCCGTTGTACAGTTAAGTACATATAGGAGCACTTTATAAACAAGTTTTTCTTTTATTAAGAAGATACAGATGAAAAAAAATGTTTTATTTTTTTTTTTGTACCAGAAATCTATATCTGAAGGGTAATATTCAGTTATCAGAGCTCTAATCTTGGGCAAGATTTATTTCACTCAAATGACAATAGTCATACTAAATACTTCACAAAGGTTCATTTGTAACAGAACCCAATATAACAATGTTACATCCATTTTAGGAACAGGGGTACCTCTCATAACATCTACGCAGGGCATTGTCTAGCACCCATATTATGTTTATATGTGTCCTGCATTGCTATTTGATGGCACTAACTGCAAACTTGCTCTTTGTCATTGCTAAAGGAGCTCTTGGACTGAATCAGATTTTTTTAACAATGTAAACTCCTGCTACTCTCATAAAGTAAACCAGTTCAACCGTCTCCATTTTGAACTACTTATTTCATCAACACCTTCTTTTTTACAACAACGTTTTCAATGTCTCTCAGTACTTTCCCTTGTCACAATTCTACTACACTCATCTCACAGGTATGAAACGTGGGAATTATTAAGGGAATCATGAATTTTATATGTGGTCCAGTTTTAATGAGACTCCTCAGGCATAAAAAAGGAGAAAATGGCTGGCCTCACGTAGTATAAAGAAATCCCAAATGAAAGATTAGCTAATGTCTTGGTGCTAGACACTACAGGAGACATTCAGAGGTCTTGTGGAGTCCATGCTTCAACACATGAGAGCTGTTTTGGAAGCACACATGGGACCTACACAATATTAGGCATGTCATTTTATTGTTGTGGCTGATCAGTGTGTAGATAAGCACACATACACATGTAAATTTAAAACACAAATGTACAAAAAGGATATTCGGGAGAACTGTCAGGGAGGACAAGAATTCACTAAGTGAGCAATCAGATTTGAATTCAAGCCGAGTACTGCTAAGGCAGCAATGTACAGGGTGGCTGAATTTGGTTGTCAAGTTTATTAGTGTATCTTTCCATAACTATATTTAGCAATAATTTGGATTAGCAATGTGATAGCCCAATTTGCATAGTATCACTTCTCTGTTTAGCAATAATTTGGATTAGCAATTTGATAGCCCAATTTGCATAGTATCACTTCTCTGTTTAGTAATAATTTGGATTAGCAACTTAATAGTTCTGATCTGCATAGTATCACTTCTCTGTCTATTCATATAAATATCAGTGAGCATCATGATTTCATTGAGAACTTGAAGAGAAAACAGAACCAGTCAAGTGCTGACTGTGAAGAAACCCAACATTTAGAGGGATTCCCAACGTTTACAAAGCACAGTTTATCCTGGAGAATGGAGATAAATGTTGTATTAATGACATTATATTTCCAGATTGCTTTGACTGTTGTTGGATTAACTGGAAATTCCTATATTATAGCCCAAAGTTTTAAAGGTGCGGGCAGAGTGAGGAAACTCTCTCCAAAGGAGAAACTTGATGTCATTTTAAGTTCTATCAATGTCATTCTCCAAATCAGTATGTCATCATTTCATGTATATAGTTACTACGCCATAAAATCCATCCATTTACTATACATGTCACAATTGCTTGCATTCAGTGGACTGTTTCTGATTTCCTACAGCTTGTGGATCTCTACATGTCTTTGTGTCTATCGCTGCATTAAGATCATCAATACCCAACGAAAAATATTTACGCTAATAAAGCAGCAAATGACTAAACGTGTTTCATGGCTGATAATAGGGTTGATGATTCTGGCAATGGCACAAAGTCTCCCTATCGTAATAGATTTATCTGTCACATATATGAACGTGTCTGGTAATGCAAGCGATAGCATCGAACTCATAGAGGTTTTCAACAGCAATTGTTATTTTTGTTCAGTGTTGATATATGTTTTAATTTCATCTATAGCATTTTTAATTTTTTCTATTGCAACCGTGACTATCCTCTTTACGCTATATAGACATGTGAGAAATATGGGGAAGAATCAAAATATTTCGGAGAACTCACAATTTGATAAATTATTCCGTGCTGCTCGAACAGTAACATTACTCCTGCTAACTTGCGTTATGCTCTATCTAGGTATTTCTCTCACTCAAGTTGGTTTTGTTAAATATGAGAGTTTCTTCTTTTTTGTATGTTTACTTGCAGTCTCTTTGTGTCCAGTCTTGAATGTTGCTATCTTGATAACAGGAAGCCAAAAGCTAAAGCAGCCTCTGATGGATATGTTCAACCAGTGTGTGAGAAAAGATTATACTTGAGATGTAATATTTTTTCCAGGACGTCTTGCTCAGTTGTTTAATTATTTAAAGATTACAGATCACATTAGTGTGCTAATAGTCTATCATTAAAGTAGAGGATTTGTCTTAATTTTGAGAATTTTTTTTTTGTATATTCTGTACTTTACCTTAACATATTGACTTGGTGCCATTATGTTTAATCAGAATTATTCGGTTTAGATAAAAATGTATCAGTATTGACATTGGGAGTTGTACAGTTATGTACATATAGCAGCTCCTTGTAGATTAGTTTTTCTTTTATTAAGAAGATACACAAGAAAAAAAAAGTATTTTTCATCTCTATATCTGAAGGGTAATATTCAGTTATCAGAGCTCTAATCTTGGGCAGGATTTATTTCACTCAAATAACAATAGTCATACTAAATACTTCACAAAGGTTCATTTGTAACAGAACCCAATATAACAATGTTACATCCATTTAAGGAACAGGGGTACCCCTCATAACATCTACGCAGCGCATTGTCTAGCACCCATGTTTATATGTGTCATGCATTGCTATTTGGTTGCACTAACTGCAAACCTGCTCTTTGTCATTGCTATAGGAGCTCTGGGACCCTCTAAGATCTTTTTTTTTTGCAATATATGGCCTCACATAGTATAAAGAAATCCAAAATGAAAGATTAGCTAATTGCACCATTAAAACAATCTAATGTCCACTGATAATGTGCCAAACCTATAGTTCAACAATACTGAGCTTGTTCATCTCTCATGTGAACATATGTAACCTGCTACTGACATGCTGTCAGTAGTGATGTCGCGAACCTGAAATTTTCGGTTCGCGAACGGCGAACGCGAACTTCCGCAAATATTCGCGAACCGGCGAACCGGGCTAACCGCCATAGACTTCAATGGGCAGGCGAATTTTAAAACACACAGGGACATGTGGCCACAATAGTGATGGAAAAGTTGTTTCAAGGGGACTAACACCTGGAGTGTGGCATGCCGGAGGGAGATCCATGGCAAAACTCCCATAGAAAATTACACAGTTGATGCAGAGTCTGGTTTTAATCCATAATGGGCAGAAATCACCTAACATTCCTAAATCACAATGGATATGGATTGATACCTGACATATGACATACTGACACAGAGCAGAATAGAGACTGTTTCCCCTACATAGGGTCACTTGGCAGATATGGATTGACACCTGTCCTCAGGGACCATGATACACACTGACACAGAGCAGAATAGAGACTGTTCCCCCTACATAGGGTCACTTGGCAGATATGGATTGACACCTGTCCTAAGGAACACCGATACACACTGACACAGAGCAGAATAGGGACTGTTCCCCCTACATAGGGTCACTTGGCAGATATGGATTGACACCTATCCTAATGATCCCTGATACATACTGACAGAGCAGAATAGGGACTGTTCCCCCTACATAGGGTCACTTGGCAGATATGGATTGACACCTATCCTAATGATCCCTGATACACACTGACACAGAGCAGAATAGGGACTGTTCCCCCTACATAGGGTCACTTGGCAGATATGGATTGACACCTGTCCTCAGAGACCATGATACACACTGACACAGAGCAGAATAGGGACTGTTCCCCCTACATAGGGTCACTTGGCAGATATGGATTGACACCTATCCTAATGATCCCTGATACACACTGACACAGAGCAGAATAGGGACTGTTCCTCCTACATAGGGTCACTTGGCAGATATGGATTGACACCTGTCCTAACGATCCCTGATACACACTGACACAGAGCAGAATAGGGACTGTTCCCCTACATAGGGTCACTTGGCAGATATGGATTGACACCTGTCCTCAGAGATCCATGATACACACTGACACAGAGCAGAATAGAGACTGTTCCCCCTACATAGGGTCACTTGGCAGATATGGATTGACACCTGTCCTCAGAGACCATGATACACACTGACACAGAGCAGAATAGAGACTGTTCCCCCTACATAGGGTCACTTGGCAGATATGGATTGACACCTGTCCTCAGAGACCATGATACATACTGACACAGAGCAGAATAGAGACTGTTCCTCCTACATAGGGTCACTTGGCAGATATGGATTGACACCTGTCCTCAGAGACCATGATACACACTGACACAGAGCAGAATAGGGACTGTTCCCCTACATAGGGTCACTTGGCAGATATGGATTGACACTGTCCACAAGGACAAGCTGCAGGCTTCCTGGCAGGGCCCATACAAGGTGGTAGAGCAGGTTTGTGATACCACCTTTGTGATCGGTGCGGTCACAGGCACGGGAGGCAAGCGCATGCTCCATGTGAACATGCTCAAGCCATACCACGAGCGCACGGAAGAGGTAACCGCGATCTGTGCACCTGCCACTGAAGATTATGATAATTTGCCACTCCCAGATCTCCTAGACCAAGAGGGCCAGAGCGGAGACCTGGGAGAAGTACAGTTAGGAGAACGGTTAGACCCCCAGGAGCGAACCCAGGTCCAAAGACTAATCCTGGACAAGGGGGCCACGTTTTCCAACCTACCTGGGTACAGTCCGTTAACCACTCACAAACTTGAAACCCTAGACCAGACCCCCCTTTGCCAAACCGCCTATCGCATACCCGAAGCAGTTAAAGAAAATATGCGGAAAGAAATTGAGGAAATGATGCAGTTAGGGGTGATAGAACACTCTGACAGCCCCTGGGCCTCCCCGGTAGTACTAGTACCGAAACGGGACGGCACGACCCGTTTCTGTGTAGACTACCGGAGGCTAAATGATAAAACAACCTCAGACGCCTACCCTATGCCCCGGATAGACGAGCTCCTAGACAAAATGGCCAGAGGCCAGTACCTCACCACAATAGATCTGTGCAAGGGGTACTGGCAAATTCCATTAGCCGAGGACGCCATCCACAGGTCGGCATTTGTCACCTCGTTTGGCCTGTATCAGTTTAAGGTCATGCCATTCGGGATGAAGAATGCCCCGACTAACTTTCAGAGGATGGTAGATCGGCTACTGGATGGGTTTCAGGAGTATGCCTGCGCCTACTTGGATGATATAGCCATTTTTAGCTGCTCCTGGCCCGAACACCTGACCCACATAGGAGCCGTACTAGACCGGATTAGGGAGGCCGGACTGACCCTAAAGCCCAGTAAGTGCCATATAGGAACACGTAAAAACCTCCCCAAGATAGTAGCATGGGCCCCAGAGTGAACAGGCCTTCCAACAGCTCAAGACGGCGCTCATTAAATCACCTGTACTTTCTGCTCCTGATCCAACTAAACGCTTTCTCGTCCATACAGACGCTTCTATGTTTGGATTGGGAGCAGTACTGAGCCAAGTCGGAGCAGATGGCGGCGAGCAACCCGGGGCTTATCTAAGCCGGAAACTTTTGCCCAGGGAAGTAGATACACTGCCATTGAAAAGGAGTGCCTGGCGGTGGTGTGGGCCCTCAAAAAGCTGCAACCTTACTTGTATGGACAACCGTTTACCTTACTCACAGATCACAACCCGTTGGTGTGGCTGAACAGGGTGTCAGGAGACAATGCCAGGCTGTTGCGCTGGAGTTTGGCGCTACAGCCTTTTGACTTTACAAGTCACTATCACCCTGGGAAGCAAAATGGCAATGCTAACGGGTTATCCAGACAAACAGACCTTGAACAGTGATCTGTGAGTACTCCTCCGGACATCCCGAAGCCGATCCTGGCCTGCTTCAGGACGTCCTGTAAGCCTGGATACTTATGCACAAAGCATTGTACGATCAGATTACACACATGTGCCATGAACGGCACATGTGTCAACTTGCCCAAATTCAATGCCGCCAACAAATTTCTTACGTTGTCACAAACCACTTTGCCGATCTCCAGTTGGTTGCTGAGTCAGCCATTTTTCCACCTGTGCGATCAGGGCGGACAAGAGTGCTGTTCCGGTGTGACCCAAGACAGCGTGACACTGCCGTATCCGGGATGTGGAATAGTACCTGGGGAGCTGGGGGGGTGCCGTTGATGTGGAGCAAGACGCAGCAACAGAAGAGGACTCAGCCGAGGAGGTTATGGAAGAGGATGGAGTAGGAGGAGTAGAGGAGGTGGCAGCAGGCCTGCCTGCAAGTCATGGCGGTGTCACCAACTCCTCTGCAGAGCCACGCATTCCATGCTTGGCAGCCGTTAGCAGGTTTGTCCAATGCGCAGTGTAGGTGATATGCCTGCCCTGACCATGCTTTGCAGACCAGGTATCAGTGGTCAGATGGACAATTGCCCCAACACTGTGTGCCAGACATGCCATTATTTCCTTTTGCACAATCGAGTACAGGTTGGGGATTGCCTTTTGTGAAAATAAATTTTGTCCGGGTACCTTCCACTGCGGTGTTCTAATAGCTACAAATGTTTTGAACGCCTCAGACTCCACCAGCTTGTATGGTAAAAGCTGGCGGGCTAATAGTACAGACAAGCCAGCTGTCAGACGCCGGGCAAGGGGGTGACTTTCTAACATTGGCTTCTTACTCTCAAACATGTCCTTGACAGACACCTGACTGTGGGCAGATGAGCAGGAACTGCTCAAGGCGAGAGACGGAGTGGCGGATGATGAGAGGGGGCAAGGAGGACAGCAGTGGCTGACGTGGCTGAAGATGATGGACCAGGAGGAGGATGGCGGCTTTGAGTTTGTGTGCTGCTTGTACTCATGTGTTGATCCCATAGGCGTTTGTGATGTGCTATCATGTGCCTACGCAAAGCAGTTGTACCTAGGTGGGTGTTGGACTTCCCACGACTCAGTTTCTTTTGGCACAGGTTGCAAATGGCATCGCTGTTGTCAGAGGCAGACACACAAAAAAAATTCCACACTGCTGAGCTCTGCAATGACGGCATTCTGGTGGTGGACACAGCATGCGTTGATTGGCGTGCTGTCGGGCTGACCCCGGGTGCCGATGCATGCTGTCTGACTGTGCCACTAGCTCCTTGCGACGACCTCCCCCTGCTTCCAACTCATCTCCTCCTCCTCCTCTCTGTCTCCCCATCTGAACTTTCCCCCTGTTCTTCTTCTCTTCTAGCGGGCACCCACGTGACATCCACGGACGCAACGTCATCATCAACTGCTTCACTTGTATCTGACAACTCAGCAAAGGAAGCAGCGGGTACAACATCATCATCATCACACTGTACGTCCATGTGTGTAATGCTGCCTGACTGAGACATATCCCTGTTATCTACATCCTCTGGCAATAATGGTTGCGCATCACTCATTTCTTCAAACGGATGTGTAAATAACTCCTCTGACATACCAAGTGAAGCGGCTGTGGTGCTAGTGTTGGTGGTGGCGGCAGGCGGGTGAGTGGTATCTTGAGAGGTGCCCGAAGCTAAGCTGGAGGAGAATGTTGCGTTAAGGTTCCGAGCGGAAGCTGTAGAAGATTGGGTGTCCTGTGTTAGCCAGTCAACTATGTCCTCAGAACTTTTTGAGTTCAGGGTACGT
Organism: Pelobates cultripes; assembly: GCA_933207985.1. Classification (NCBI taxonomy): domain Eukaryota; kingdom Metazoa; phylum Chordata; class Amphibia; order Anura; family Pelobatidae; genus Pelobates; species Pelobates cultripes. The sequence goes on from OW240922.1 coordinate 81,602,943, forward strand.
GGCCTCTGAACACTGGGCATTATTCTAGGGCCAAAGGGAATCACAAGCACCACGACGGCTCCTGCGGGGTGGCCTGCCTCTGCCTGTCATTTTTTTTTAGATTAGTGGTACTATGCATGCCAGCTACTGTGACAACAGATATGAGTGGCACTGGGCAGTGGCAGAAGTTGGCAGAGTACACGTTGTAGGCCTGACACACCTTCTTGAAGACAACTAACTGCTATTCAATCTATAACAGTGAAAAAAGTTTTTTGTTTTTTTTTCGATTAGTGGTACTATGCGTGCAAGCTACTGTGACACCAGATATGAGTGGCAATGTGCACTGGCAAAGGTTGGCAGAGTACACGTTGTAGGCCTGACACACCTTCTTGAAGACAACTAACTGCTATTCAATCTATAACAGTGAAAAAGTTTTTGTTTTTAAAAGTTTTTTGTTTTTTTTTCGATTAGTGGTACTATGCGTGCAAGCTACTGTGACACCAGATATGAGTGGCAATGTGCACTGGCAAAGGTTGGCAGAGTACACGTTGTAGGCCTGACACACCTTCTTGAAGACAACTAACTGCTATTCAATCTATAACAGTGAAAAAAGTTTTTTGTTTTTAAATGCACCATTGCTATGACACCAGATATGAGTGGCACTGTGAACTGGCAGAGTACACGCTGTGGGGCTGACACACCCGCTTTGAGACAACTAACTGCTATTCAATCTATAACAGTGAAAAAAAATTTTTTTTTTTAAATGCAAGCTATTGTGACACCAGTGAGTGAGTGGTTATGACACCAGATATGAGTGGCACTGTGAACTGGCAGAGTACACGCTGTAGGGCTGACACACCCGCTTTGAGACAACTAACTGCTATTCAATCTATAACAGTGAAAAAAGTTTTTTGTTTTTAAATGCAAGCTATTGTGACACCAGTGAGTGAGTGGTGGCACTGGGCACAGTATCCACTGTGAGCCTGGCACACCCGCTTTAAGGACACTGACTGCTATTCAATCTATAACAGTGAAAAAAGTTTTTTGTTTTTAAATGCAAGCTATTATGACACCAGATATGAGTGGCACTGTGAACTGGCACAGTATCCACTGTAGGGCTGACACACCAGCTTTGAGACAACTAACTGCTATTCAATCTATAACAGTGAAAAAAGTTTTTTGTTTTTAAATGCAAGCTATTGTGACACCAGTGAGTGAGTGGTGGCACTGGGCAAGTGGGCACAGTATACGTTGCGAGCCTGACACACAGACACTTGCAGACAACTAACTACTATTCAATCTATAACAGTGAAAAAAGTTTTTGGTTTTTTTAATGCACGCTATTGTGACACCAGTGAGTGAGTAAAATATAGAAAAGTTAAGGTTAAAAGATTCAGGCCTTAGGTGCTCCAATCACCAATTTGAGTCACTTATCACATAAAAAGAATAAAGCAATATACAACAAATGTGAATGGTGAGAGCACAATATATAACTTTACCCTTTTGGTACATACAATTTCTTTAAAAATCTGGAATCAAGAGAAGAAAAACATATAGGGTAATAACGTAATTACTTTGGTTATTTAATAATGTAGATGGTAAAACTCACATGGTCATGAGCCACTTTTAAAAGCTGGCTCAGACTAACAACTTTACTAACACTGAATTGATATGCTGTTAGTCTGAGCCAGCTTTTAAAAGTGGCTCATGACCATGTGAGTTTTACCATCTACATTATTAAATAACCAAAGTAATTACGTTATTACCCTATATGTTTTTCTTCTCTTGATTCCAGATTTTTAAAGAAATTGTATGTACCAAAAGGGTAAAGTTATATAGTGTGCTCTCACCATTCACATTTGTTGTATATTACCAGTGAGTGAGTGGTGGCACTGGGCAAGTGGGCACACTATACGCTGCGAGCCTGACACACAGACGCTTGCAGACAACTAACTGCTATTCAATCTATTACAGTGAAAAAACAATTTTTTAAATGCAAGCTATTGTGACACCAGTGAGTGAGTGGTGGCACTGGGCAAGTGGGCACAGTATCCACTGTGAGCCTTACACAGAAGCTGTCAGACAACTAACTGCTATTCAATCTATTATAGTGAAAAAATATATATTTTTTTTAAATACAAGCTATTGTGACACCAGTGAGTGAGTGGTGGCAAGTGGGCACAGTATCCACTGTGAGCCTGACACAGAAGCTGCCAGGCAGGCAACTGCAATTACATTACACAGAAAAAAAAAAGCAGACTGATGTTATAGCCCTAAAAAGGGCTTTTTGGGGTGCTGTCCTTACAGCAGAGATCAGATGAGTCCTTCAGGACTGTAGTGGACACTGTATACACTAACCTAGCTATCCATTTCCCTGTCAAATCAATAGCAGCTACACTTTCCCTCCTCTCACTAAGCATGCAGCTTGAGAATAAATCTAAAATGGATGCTGTCCAGTAGGTGGGAGGGTCTGCTAGGGAGGGTGTGCTGCTAATTGGCTGGAATGTGTCAGCTGACTGTGAGGTATAGGGTCAAAGTTTACTCAATGATGATGAATAGGGGGCGGATCAAATCGCGCATATGTTCGCCCGCCGTGGCGAACATGTTATGTTCGCCAGGAACTATTCGCCAGCGAACCGTTCGGTGCATCACTAGCTGTCAGCCATTTTGCTGTTTGTCTGCCATCTTAGAGAAGATGAAGAAAATAGATAGATAGATATATCTTGTGTATTACTAGTCAATTAAAAAGCTTTTATTATTGAATCTGGGAATATTTTTTGCTACTTCCACACTCACAATATATGAAAAAAATTTAGATGTTGAAGAATTCTTCAGAAGAATGAGGCTTAAGGGAATCTTCATTGACAAAGAAAACATCACATTCAACCAAAATAATAATGGGAGGAAAAAATGCTTTACACCTGTAACAGGGCCTAACACCAAATTGGAAAGCTATATTGAAAACTTTTGCATGAGATTACCACTTATTACCACTCAATATACAAAAATCATATCCAACCTTTCACCTCTGGAAAGCCCTGAGTAAATTGATAAATATTAAAAAACATCATAATCAAGCTGGCTGGCAAGGGTAGATATGTAGTTGTCATGAACAAACTGGGCTCTCTGGGCACTCTGCAGAACGAAACAGACAATTGTCTGATGAAAATTACTACAGGAAATTAGAATAGGACCCCACCAAGGATTTTGCATATCAACTCACAAAACATATCAGATTTCCAAACACATACAGCAAAAATTAGAAAATCTTGTGTCTTTCAATCTTCACATGTGAACTTTCTACATGCGGCCAAACTCCACAAGCCAAGAGACCCAGGACGACCCATTATAACAAATATGTGAACTCTAACTGAAAAATTAGAGAGTACTGTGAATTTGGTTGCACTTTTTATTGAGTAGCACTTTGCAACTCAAAGCGCTATTTAACTAGTAGCACTTTTCACTAAGAATCACTTTTTAATAAGGAGCACTTTATATGAGTACGCACTTTGCAAGTCATAGCACTTTATAATATGTAGCTCTTAGTTGTAAGTAGCACTTTGTATTAAGTAGCAAAGTGTAATAAGTAATATTATACAATAAATAATACTCAAGACAGGGGGCATGGTCTGACTGTCGACCTTGATGGCTGCATAGCTTGAGACCTCCTGTTAATTGATTCTAAACTTGCCAAAAGCATTGCAGCTCCTGACAACTAAATGTCACACTCTCACTCAGGAGCAAAGCCACCGATGATGAAGCATGAGGAACGACGAGATTCCACTTTACCTCTGGATGACATGTTTGCTGCCTCACTGTCCTCATAGGCCGCCAAGATGGTGGCCACGCGAGTCCACGTGGCTCCCCATACCCGCCTTCAATTACAGATAGTGACGCATTCAAGCTTCAACCTAGAGGAGCCACACAAATATTAACTAAACTCTCTGAGGTATTCAATTTTATTAAAGGACACAGAGGCTCATATTAGGCTTTATCTCTTTCTTTATTCCTCAGCAGCAAAGAAAGACTATTAAGATATTAATAGAAAACAAAACAAATACCCTTAAAAGGTTAACCATATAACATATTCAACCAATGGGGGCAGTCCCCATTCCATATACTTCCATGTGACCTAAGCCACTCCCTCTTTTTTTGCTGCTGCCTCAGCTAAGTACCTCATAATTTTTGCTCTGCAGATTTGTGTTGTATTTGTTGTTATACTCTACTCTGCTGTAATTGTCTGTGTTTTATTTATTTGAGTGTATATTTGGGGTGGGCCCTTTGCACAGGACCTCCCCTCTTTGCTTGGTTTTGTTTTCCCTTACAGGGTTTTTCACCCCCTCAACCGGGGCTAACCCTTACCCCTTGCAACTTCGGGTTGTTTATAACCCGGTTTCACCGCTCGCGGGATGACCTCGGTGGTTCCGAGGTCCCCCCCTTCTAACTCAGGGCGAGCCTCCTTGGCTGCCCTCCAGGTCGCGGCCTAATCCGCTACCCATGCCGCCCGCGTATCATAGCGGCCATTATGTGATTGGCAAAATTTTTCCACGCTTTGGTGATGCTCGTGACGCTCGTGACTCTCGTTCAAGGAGGGACGCAAGCTGATTGGCTGACTGGGTTGTCAGTCAGTTTACCAGTGTTCCCCAGGGGCCATTCCTGAGGGAACACTCAGTCAGCTAACATATATGTTTGTGCTGCCCCTATTATGCTCTGCCCTTCATTACCTGGCTGGTTTTCTCCCTTGCCAAAACTCCTCAATCTAGCAATATCTGAGCCTGGCACACAGGCAAAAGGTGACAATTTCGTTAAAAACCTGGGAAAATATGTCAGTACCTTCACGACACTTGAAAAAGCACAAACGAATATGAAACGTGTGTTCTCTCAAAAGGTTTTCGGTGGGGCCGACAGATATCGGGGCCCTCTGTCCGGACTTCATACCAGGGCTATCGGGGCTCCACCACATCTAGGTTCCAACCTCCAGAACCCAGGGTACCATCACCTTTCTTCCCGACCAGGGGCAAGTCGTGGCCACCCCATGGAACCAGGGGATCCGTCGGCCTTATGGTGAGTTATTTACCATCACACACCCTTTCTCTGTCATATGTGGGGTGCAGACTATCCCATTTTATCTCTGCATGGCACAATTTAACATCAGATGTTTGGGCCGCACAAAACCAGGATACACCACTGAATGAACCACACAATATTAATGCGATTCCAACAACTCTGGGGCCCGATACATATCGACCTCTTTGCCTCCCGGTTGAATTCTCAACTCCCGTCATTCTTCAGCTGAAGATCCAAACACCCTGGCGGTGGATTCCTTCCTCCAACCTTGGCCGACCAAATAAATATATGCCAAATGAGCCTTCTATGTGGAACAGTGTCAAAAGCCTTACTGAAATCTAGGTAAGCAATGTCTACTGCACCACCCTGATCTATTATTTTAGCTACCCAATCGAAAAAATCTATAAGATTATTTTGCATGATCTCCCTGAAGTAAACCCATGTTGTCTCTGATCTTGAAATCCATGTGATTTTAGATGTTCAACAATCCTATCCTTTAACATGGTTTCCATCACTTTTCCAACTACTGAAGTAAGGCTTACTGGCCTATAGTTGCCCGACTCCTCCCTGCTAAATTTCTTTTGAATGGGTACAACATTCACTAATTTCCAATCTTTTGGGACTACTCCAGTTAACAATGATTGGTTAAATAAATCCATTAATGGTTTTGCTAGTACACCATTAAGTTCTTTTAATAACTTTGGGTGTATCGCATCTGACCCCGAAGACCTTTTTGTCTTTACTTTTGACAGTTGAAATAGAACCTCTTCCTCTGCAAACTCACATGTAACAAATGACTCAGTTGCCCTTTTTCCTAATACTCGCCTCCGTGTTCTTAATAAAATCATGACTTTATATCATGTAGTTAGTAAAATCTGGTAATTATATGGTGGAAGAAATCTCCCACAACTCCAGATGAGTAGAGGCTAAAAAACAAGCCCAGGGGTTCGGACCTCTGACCTCGAGACCAGAGTTGAAAGAGTGGTGAATGCCCACAATACACTGGTGTCTTACTCTTTAACTATGTAACAAAAACTGTTTATCATGATGATTGAAAACTTAACTAATCTCTCAAGATGCAGTAATCTCTGAAATAGGGGCCTATCAGAGGCTCCATGTGAAGGCCCTTTATCCATTAAGATGGCGGAATTCCTCAGACAGTTCCTCCCGGACATCCAAGAGGAGAAATGGGATATCAATAGGGCCCATAGAGCCCTTCCAGCCCAATGGAATTAAAAGATGGCCCCAAGGGATGTCATCATCCGCCTTCATTTCTACTCCACCAAAGAAGCTATATTAAAATATGGCAGGGACCACACACTTACCAAATTGTCATGCTCTCCCTCTATCAAATTGTTATGCTCTCCCTCTATCAAGACAGCTATGCTACAAAGGCGAAGAGATTTGAAACCTGTGGCTGACCTGCTTCAGACACGAGGGTCATTTGACGTGGGGAACATCCCTTCAAAATCATCGCCTTTAAAGCGGGATGCCTACGCCCTGTTGCTGGGCACCAACTCTACCGCGTTCTTTCATAATTTGGACATCATGCCTCCATCAGACTTTACTTTACCAGCACCTTTGCACCCACTGATCACCTCCCTACATCAGTCCTTGTAACTAGTAGCACTTTTTTACTAAGAATCACTTTTTAATAATACTGCTGGCGAGGACGTGGAACCCAATACCTGAGTAGATCCCAATTGCAGCTGAACTCTATGCTCACAGATGCCCTCTGCAGCCACAAACTATACCGATGCCTATATAGTCTATTCAACTAAGTCCGGAGTGGGGAAAATAGGGGGTATGTGGAGAAGAGATGGTGGAGGCTGAGGGTTGGGGGGATTGGAGGCTACCATAGTAAGGCCCTAACTTGGGCGATAGATACATCCAGTCATCAGAATTATTAGCTTTGTACCCATATATGAGTTTATGGAATGGAATAGGTAATCCTCAATAGACACTCCCAACCCCCCTTCACCCATAATGCGATATTGAAACCAATAAGGGGTCGGGATGAGTAGTCCCCGCAGGGGTACAAAAACAGCACCAACTCTTAACAGCTGAGATTACCGCCTCCTAAAATATCAAACCCCGTCACCTAGACAACAGATTGATGGCCCCATCCTTATGCTGCGACCCAGCCAAGGCACCCAGTTAGAAATTATTTCCCCTCTGGGGTATAGAAAATCATCGGGAGCCCAAGAAATCGACTAGGTGAGGTGAGGGATGTGAACGTAAGTGAAAAGCTAAGATGTTATGTTGTCATTTCTTGAGGAAGAGTTTGGTAGAGCACATGGTTTTGGCATGTGCTCTAAAGCAATGAGATCAGATGTGTAATAACTTGCAAGCGTTGTTATTGTAGGCACCAGCATTGAAGTTATTGCACACCTGAGCCTTCCTCAAGAAGATGATGGGACTGCCTAGCTTATCTTTCAGACCCCTTTCCTGACTGATGGCAGAGGGAATGAAATGTGCTGAGTGAGTAGATGTGGACAGGTCAACCTCGCAGGGGCAAAAGTTGGTAGTGTGAGAAGTGGACATGCAAGCCGGGGGCTTCAAACCAGCGAAATGCCAGCAGAACAGCTCTGTGTCCAACTGACTCCAGTCAGTCTGAAAGTTGAACTGGGTCAGAGCTGCAGCTGCCATGACTGACACCGACTTATGGTAATCATAAAACATAAAGGCCCCATACTTGTATCCCAAGACCACCAACTCGAGGAGGAGATCGAGCTTGTTACGCCTTTTGGGGTATACGAAAGAGATAACATCCCTGTATAGCCCAAAGGCGAGTACAAACTCAGAGATGGAAAGTTTTTTATTCAGTCTAGGGTCCCTGGCCTTAAGGACCATAGTCAGGACACGTGCCTGCACTATTTTCCTTGATGGTGATAGCAGGGGTTGGAGCTGGAATGTCCATGCCACCGAAGGGTTAGGGGATATCGTTTACAGTTTAATCAAACAGTCAATCATGCTCTGTAGGGAAACCAGGATACTGTTCAAAGTACCTTGAACATCCCCTGTGTGGTCATTACAGCCACCCTGTGAGCTTGTGCCAGGCATGGAGTCATAGGACTATGTGGACAGGAGCCTGTATAGTTCCACCTTCCGTGCAGTGGCCAGGTGGACAATATTTTAAGTTACATATATAACTAACGTTAGGGTATTAGTGGGGATTTATATATCTCTAAGTGCGTTATCCTATTATTATTATTATTATTGCCATTTATATAGCGCCAACAGATTCCGTAGCGCTTTACAATATTATGAGAGGGGGGATTTAACTATAAATAGGACAATTACAAACAAAACTTACATGAACAATAGTTTTTTTTTTTTATTATATTGTCAGCGCTTAGTAGATAACCCACTTAAGGGGATTATCTACTAAGCGCTGACAATATAATCAAAAAAAATTTCTGTTCATAGAATTTGGGAAAATTCTTTTTCTGTTTAGCAGCTACATTTTTGGAGGTACTTTGTACCATTTTATACAAATTAACTATATACTTTTTTTGCGCTCTCTTTCCTACTTTACTATATGAACAATAGTTTGGAGAGGACCTTGTTTAAACGAGCTTACATTCTATAGGAGGTGGGATGTAAAACACAATAGGACAGGAATTTGCTATCAAATAAGGTGGGAGTGAGCTGGAGGAGAGAGTAGAGTGCTACCCTTTAGGAGAGCGCAAGAGACAGGTATGTGAGGTAGAGGTTAGTCTG
>OW240922.1:81629685-81645515 GCA_933207985.1 Pelobates cultripes
GCAGTTTTACAATATAGGCCAGGAAGGAGGAGCTCAGTTACCTCCAAAAGGGTTGAAGCTGATGAAAAATCCTATACAAGTACATGTGGTGGAAACAATGGATAATATGGCTCTTGCAGAGGATTTAAAGGCCTTGTTTAGCTGCCAAGACTGGCCATTTATACCAGTACACATGACAGACACGCTAGCAGGAACTACATGTAAAAAAGCAAGGTCCAAGAATACAAATCAGTACCGCTAAGAAATCAATGGAGTTAATTAAAAATTTTACAAAATATTAATTCTCCATATAGCCAGGCAGCACATTTCTTGTGACAACCACCACCATGGTGAACTTACACAGTTGTAAGTCTTCACAGTCGGCCTGGGAATCAAAAGTGCATACTTTATTTGCAGCTACACAGTCAATGTTGTCTAATTTCCAAATTTCCAGAAAACAATGTTTCACTTCTAATTTCTTCATAGGACTGAGTTTTATTTTACCATGGTCAAAACATGTGTGTGTTGTGCTTGAGTTATGTATGGTTGCTGCAGCTGCTTTGTAACGTATGTGGGCTGTTATATTGTATATGTTCAGGACTAGTTTGTAGTATTGTGCATGGACACTGCCTTTGAATGTGGACTGTATATGGGGGCTTGTGCAATTATTCGAGAAGCTGCTTGTGGGGCTGTATGCAGATTGTCATTGGTGTTGTGTTTGTGTGGAGGTGTGTGGGCTGTCCCCCATTTTGTATGAGAAAGAGGCATCTTCTGCAGCTCTGTGTATACCTAGAAGTGTCAGTGGCTTCCATGTAGCCCAAAGGAAGTTACAGGTCAAGGTCAGGAGCTGTAATAGCTTCTGAGGACTGCTCTGCTCCAGTGAGGATTCCTGTTCACAAGTTTTGGGAGGAAGTGATCTGAGATCACTCCCTTTAACCCCTTAAGGACACATGACATGTGAGACATGTCATGATTCCCTTTTATTCCAAAAGTTTGGTCCTTAAGGGGTTAAGTGCAGTAATCCGTAAATTGAGGATTGTCCCTCAACACCTGCAATAACCGCTCGGGAAGCACTAACAAAGATCTGAAGTCTCCTGATAGGCCATAGCCTGCTTGGCCTTGACTGCTATGCAAAGACAACTCGAGTGCCATAGGTTGCTGACCCCCGCACTGCATCTGAACAAGTACAATTTCCGTTTAGATTGGCAAACAAAAAAAAAAGGTGTACACGCAGGTTTTTAAAGTTATATTCAATAGAATTTTTGGGGGGTGGTAAAAGTTTTTGTAAACCAGACCAAAATTCTGAATTTGACTTTTTTTTTAAAAAAACGTCGACAGCCACAATAAAACCACTTGTCTAAATATAGCCACTGCATCACTGTGTTATAGGAAAGATGGATTCAATAGGAAGGTCACAGCACAGGGATAGATATTGATGCTGGTACTGCAGTAGTGGCTTAAGTGTCCTTTGAATGAGTACGTTTACACATTCTCAAGAAGAACTAAATATATGACCTACTTGAAAAAGATTACAGTATACTGTCCTAGTAAACTACTAGTGAGAACAGAAATGGCAGCACAATAAAGATAATTTAATTCGACCTTGCTTGAATGCCACCAATATTTCAGGTGAGCGTTATACCAATGTATCCATGTGCTGACCTTCAAAGCATAAAATGGACACTATAGTCACCTGAACAACTTTAGCTTAATGAAGCAGTTTTGGTGTATAGAATATGCCCCTGCAGCCTCACTGCTAAATCCTCTGCCATTTAGGAGTTAAATCCCTTTGTTTATGAACCCTAGTCACACCTCCCTGCATGTGACTTGCACAGCCTTCCATAAACACTTCCTGTAAAGAGAGCCCTATTTAGGCTTTCTTTATTGCAAGTTCTGTTTAATTAAGATTTTCTTATCTCCTGCTATGTTAATAGCTTGCTAGACCCTGCAAGAGCCTCCTGTATGTGATTAAAGTTCAATTTAGAGATTGAGCTACAATTAGAGATACAATTTAAAGTAAATTACATCTGTTTGAAAGTGAAACCATTTTTATTTCCATGCAAGCTTTGTCAATCATAGCCAGGGGAGGTGTGGCTAGGGCTGCATAAACAGAAACAAAGTGATTTAACTCCTAAATGACAGTGAATGGAGCAGTGAAATTGCAGGGGAATGATCTATAAACTAAAACTGCTTTATGTAGCTAAAGTAATTTAGACCACTATAGTGTTCCTTTAAAACCATTTTTAAGAAGTTTACAACTAAACCAACCTAGGCAGCTTTATCGGTGAACGGACCTCATTGCTGAATAAGACCAGCTGGTATCAGAAGGGTAGAATTTATTTTGTTTTGTTTTTTTTTGTTTTTTAAAAAGCAGACCACGACTGACAAAGAAATTCAAGGAATAAGTGACAATTCAGACTTATCCACATCTGTTATTAATGGGCTCTGAACAGCATTCTCAGACAGCGCAAGGTAGCAAGGAGGAAGAACAAGCTCTTGCTGAATCATGAACAAATGAATCATGTGAGATTTACAGGTAGGTAACTCATTGAAAATATCAGCATTTGAGGAGAACAAAACACAATGATATAGATTTATTTAGATCAGCATATCCTGACACCAAGTGTTGACAGTGGCACACTGCACCATTCAATATTGCACATAAATTATTTAACCAGGAAAGTTACATTCAGATTACTCTGGTTTTCATGTGAATCCAGTGCCTGCCCAGTTCTACAAATCCTGCATATTGTTTGCCTCAATGAGTTGAGCACCTCAGCCTTCGCCTTACAATGCAGCACAAGGTACATTCTACAACTATGCAAATTGCTTTAAAGCTGGGTTTTAACTTAAGTTAGTTGCTGTGAACCGACTCCAACGAATAAAGCAAAAAAATAAACCAATCCAGGTATTTTCTTCAGAGTATTCTAGAAATACTGATTATGACCACATTTTGCTCAGTTATTACATTAACACTTCCATGCATTGATCAGTCTTGGGAAACAGCAAAGATAAGGTAGTAGCATGGATGTAGTCACAAAGCCAGTATTTCAGACACAACAAAAGGACATTTCAATGACACCAGAATATGGCGTAGAGCATTTACTTCAATAAGAAACACAGCAATCACACTTGTCGATTAATTCACAGGGCCAGCGTCTCATTCTCTCAAACAAAAATGGCCGTAATTGACTTGAGAATAAGAAAAATATTCAATGGTTGCCACATTCATGTGTCTTCCCAAAAAATATAGGTGGAAGAAGATGAAAGGATAAGAGAAGCAACACCAATCTCCAGCTATGACATTACGCTGTAATAAGATCCATCTGACCACACATTGCCAAAAAAAAGAGGGGGGGTGGGGCTCTTTAGTGTTGCTTTGTGTCTTTGATTTGTATAAAGTGGAATAAATACCGGGGCTTAAGCGCCCTATCCATGGACAGTTCAAGGTCCACCAAGATTCACTTTTACAAAAACAAACCAATCACTATATGCTCTAAGACACGAGAATGACCCTTTAAAGAAAAAAAAGTGTTCCCTTAAGACACTTCGTAACAATAAAAAAAGTAACTAGTATAAACCGAAAAGGGAAAAAACATGTAAATGTCACCAAAAGAGAATTTACACAACTTGTAAAGAAATAAAAGCAATGTTTCAATATGTATCTCAAGAAAATATGGTGCAGTATAATCAGCACAGGGATAGGGGTGGGGATGGTAGAGAACTTGCTGAATGGATAGAAAATAAGGCATATCTCCCTCTCAAATAGTGTGAGAAAAATTAATGAATAATGATCTTCAGACAGTAGTCTTCTTGATCACTCAAACATAGAAAAATAGAGAAAAGGAAATAGTACAGACGGTATAAAACAAACCAATTTATTAAACACTATTGCACCTACAAGATGTCAAATGACAAACCTCCATATACAGCGTGGTGTCCGAACTTCAGCAGACCGCAAGAAGCTCCACAGGTGAATATGAAGAATGACAAATACAAATGAAACCAAAATTAAAAGTGCTAAGCTTTTCATCCTATATGGACTTCCTCAGGGATCATCTCTCTGAAGATCACTGTCCATTCATTTTTCTAACCCCATTTCAGAGAGAGATATGCCTGATTTAAGATCCATTCAGTGAGTTCTCTAACTTCCCCACCCCTATCCTGATTATACTGCACCATATTTATTTTTTTAATCTAGATACATATTGAAACATTGCTTTAATCATTTATATACAGGTTGTATATATTCTCTCTCTTTTGGTGACATTTACACGTTTATTTCCCACCTTTTTGGTTTTATTCTGGTTAAGATTCACTTTTACTCCTTGTGTTTTCACCTTTCCCGACCAACCATGAGAGCGCCAATTGGAGAGAGGGTGCTATGGACTATGAAGAAGAATTGCTCACTATGAGCCAGGGGGAGCCCCCATTCATTTGACCAAAGGAACTGATATTTGACAGGCCAAGACCACTTTCACTCTGGAACTATTTTGGGCTTTGCCCATGTGTGCGGCCAGTCAAAACTTTCACTGGTGGCTATTGGACAATTTCGTATGGATCAGGGCGCTATTTAGACAACTTAAGCAGTCAGACACGAGCTCTCCGAGGATGTAGGACATGTGGGGTTATGTGTTTTTTTACTGTATTTTGGTGTGTTTTTATATTTTACATGTTGTATCCGAGAGATAATTAGTTTAGCGGGCAGCAACTCAATTATCTCCCAGACGCCTGGGTAGGTACTGTATAAACTGAATGAAGACCCCCATGCTGGGGTTTGTGCATAAAAGGCTGCGTTCGGCTCAATAGAAACCGTTATACTCCCAAAACTGTGTGTCGTTTAGCTGTACTATAGTCACTAACCAGCATTCTGATGCAGCTCAATAGGATTTCGGCAGAGATATTCGGTCTCAGGATTGCTGATGAGGTAGCTCAGTTGGCAAATTTCCTGAATACAGAGCCTATTTAAAAACTACATGTTTGAATCCCGGCAGGGATGAGAACTATCAGTTAGGTGATAAGATCTATTATTCAGCTGCCAATTCGGTTAGTCCCAAGAGCGTGCGCTGAAAAGAGCTTTAAGTCTAACTGGGAGAAAGGTGCTTTATAAATACTAGATAACATTGCAGCTCTGCTAGAACATTCTCCTCCAAAAGTCTGAGAATATGAGTTTAGAAAATATATTTGGCTGATCAAGTGATGCTTGTTTATAGCAAGGGTTCTTCATTCTCTACCTCAATATTTTATTATGGCAGATTTTTTTTGTTTTTAAATAGTGTGCTAAAAAGATGATTATACCATCCAATGTAGATGATTGTCAGTGTAATGTTTGTTCTTTCAGGCTAAATGTCACAATGGCTGCTTAATCGTAAGAGTTGCATGTTAATTATGTACTAATATTTGCTAACCAACTTGTTTCTTTTGGTGCTATTTTAAATAACCGTTCTCTTTAAATGGTAAAGCAAATAAAAAGTGTCTCCAACCCCACCCAATTATTTTTTTTTTACAAATTTAAGGAGGATATGACAAAGAGGCTATTCTGGAACAAAAGTGGTCTAAAATAATACGGAAGCTCTAGTCTTTAAAAAAGATTAAGAAATTCTATTTTTTCTACTTCAAAATCCAGGCAGGACTACATACAGTAGAAGTGCAGAAGCAGCAAATATTCAAGAATGTGTGTGTATAAACTGGAAAACCTCAGTCAAACCACCTTAGAATGATTGGGAAAGAAAACCGTTCTATAAAACCGTACTGTCAGAAACTGGTTTTAACCATCATAAAGAGCTAAATGAGTTCTGGAAACAAACTCCGACCATACTGACCAAGCCGTGAAGCATGGATGGTTCTATTTGAAACAGATGCTGCTCTGGTCTCTCCAGTACCATGAGCCAACAGGCTGCTTCTGTCAAGAGCTGGCTCAAAAAAAAACAAAAAAAAAAACATGCATAATCAGTTGGTGTAAAAGCCACAGCCATGATTTTAAGGTAGAGCAATTTTTTAAGGTACACCCTATAGGGAAGATGCAATGGGTGAGGTTCTAGACATCTGTCCATGACAAGTGTACACCTAAAGGGTAACAAGGAACATAGGATAGCAGGGACAGGTTGGTTTTTCATATTCTAATGGTTTAAACATAGTGTGGAATAAAGAGCAGTTACTTCATATATCTATGGTTTTGAGAAATTACCATAAACCATTTTAAAGGTTACAGTTGTCCAAATTAGCTATCAATGTTCATCTACACTACAGGCTGGTGAAACAATTCACATTGTGATTACGTGGCTGTTTAGTTCAGTATCTGCCCACACAGATGCAGTCCTGCAAACATTAGCTTAGGTAATTTTACACGACAAAACAGCATTTAAGACATTGCAGCCAGCAGTAAACTTGGTGTATGATCCACAATGTGATATGGTGGTTCAGGATTACAAAGATATCAAATCGTTTTCAGAAGCATGGGTAGTGTGAAACTTAAGCAAGTTGTTAATCCACCCAAACCCGCAAAGAATAAACAAGCATGCCGCAAATTCAGGGAGCCATATTAATTTGTACAGGCAATAAATACATAGATATGAATGAACAGACCATATTTGGCGAAGCATTAAAGCGGCACTGTCATGCCGAACTTACCTTTCCTCAATCTCTTCCTCTTCTCCCCCTCTCTCAGGATCTGTTATTCTTTTCTTCCTGTCTTCTTTAGTTTTCTTTAAAATCATAAGACAAAGTAGGAACTCTTTGCCTTATGGAGGATTCCTCCGCTTGACCAGCTCTGACCAGCGGAGGAGCAAAGTGTGCTTCATTTCCGCTGGTCAGAGCAATTTTCCCATGATCCCTAGCTTCCCTCTGTGTTCCCACAATGCTTCCTGTCACTTTACACTAAACTGCCGAATTGCGTTCTAACTGAATGACAACAGTCTGTTCGTTTCTTTTAGAACGCAATTCGGCACTTTATTCGGATCAGAATTTCATTCTAATGAATGAAACTCTGATCCTATTCATTGCTGTGGCTGCATCTTGCAGCCGTTTAGTAGATAACTCCCTAATTCCCACGGTATCAGGGAGCTATCTACTAAAAGGCTGAAAGACCTAAATTGGTCTTTCAGCCAAATTTACTAATACTAAGTAAAGATTACTTAGTATTAGTAACTTAAATGCCCCTACTCGCTATACCGCGAGTAGGGGCATGTGTAGTAAGCAGCGTATAGCTGCTCACTGTAAAAAAACAAACAAAAAACTAATAACCCCCCCACTCCCCCCATGCCCGTGGGGGCCCTAAATAAAGATGGGGGGGAACCTGGCCCCTGGCCCCCACCCCTGAGCGGTGGGTGGGGGCCCTAAATAAAGATATGGGGGGGGAACTTCTGTCCCCCCCCTGGCCCCCACCCCTGCGCGGTGGGTGGGGGCCCTTGTAAAACAATAAGGGGGGGGGACCTACTGTCCTCCCCCCCGGCCCCCACCCCTGAGCGGTGGGTGGGGGCCCCAGTAAAACAATAAGGGGGGGGACCTACTGTCCTCCCCTCCGGCCCCCACCCCTGCGCGGTGGGTGGGGGCCCTAATAAAACAATAGGGGGGTGACCTACTGTCCTCCTCCCTGGCCCCCACCCCTGCGCGGTGGGTGGGGGCCCTAATAAAACAATAAGGGGGGGGACCTACTGTCCTCCCTCCCTGGCCCCCACTCCTGAGCGGTGGGTGGGGGCCCCAGTAAAACAATAAGGGGGGGACCTACTGTCCTCCCCCCCTGGCCCCCACCCCTGAGCGGTGGGTGGGGGCCCTAAATGAAACACCCCCACCCCCCAATCAAGGTGACTAGGGGTCCCAAGCCCCTAGTCACCACCCCCCCCCACCCAAAAAAACTATCCCCTACCTACCCCCCTCACCCTACAAATAGTGAGGGGGGGAATAAAATAACTAACCTGTAAAAAAAAAAAAAATTAAACTTACCATTTGACGTCTTCTTTTTTCTAAAATCTTCTTTCTTCAGCCCCCAAAAAGGCCAAATAAAAATCCATTACACCCGTCGCACTTTAAAAAATAAAATAAAAAAAAACCGCGCAGGGGTGGGGGCCGGGGGGGAGGACAGTAGGTCCCCCCCCTTATTGTTTTATTGTGGCCCCCACCCACCGCTCAGGGGTGGGGGCCAGAGGGGGAGGACAGTAGGTCCCCCCCCTTATTGTTTTACTAGGGCCCCCACCCACCGCGCAGGGGTGGGGGCCGGGGGGGGAGGACAGTAGGTCCCCCCCTTATTGTTTTATTAGGGCCCCCACCCACCCACCGCGCAGGGGTGGGGGCCAGGGGGGGGCCAGTAGGTTCCCCCCCATCTTTATTTAGGGCCCCCACGGGCATGGGGGGAGTGGGGGGGGTTATTAGTTTTTTGTTTGTTTTTTTACAGTGAGCAGCTATACGCTGCTCACTGCTTACTACACATGCCCCTACTCGCGGTATAGCGAGTAGGGGCATTTAAGTTACTAATACTAAGTAATCTTTACTTAGTATTAGTAAATTTGGCTGAAAGACCAATTTAGGTCTTTCAGCCTTTTAGTAGATAACTCCCTGATACCGTGGGAATTAGGGAGTTATCTACTAAGCGGCTGCAAGATGCAGCCACAGCAATGAATAGGATCAGAGTTTCATTAATTAGAATGAAATTCCGATCCGAATAAAGTGCCGAATTGCGTTCTAAAAGAAACGAACAGACTGTTCTCATTCAGTTAGAACGCAATTCGGCAGTTTTGTGTAAAGTGACAGGAAGCATTGTGGGAACACAGAGGAAAGGTAAGGATCATGGGAAAATTGCTCTGACCAGCGGAAATGAAGCACACTTTGCTCCTCCGCTGGTCAGAGCTGGTCAAGCGGAGGAATCCTCCATAAGGCAAAGAGTCCCTACTTTGTCTTATGATTTTAAAGAAAACTAAAGAAGAAAAGAATAACAGATCCCGAGAGAGGGGGAGAAGAGGAAGAGATTGAGGAAAGGTAAGTTCGGCATGACAGTGCCGCTTTAATGTAACAAACAGCCACACCATTACTCCAGCAAAAAAAAGCTTTGCGAATACCGATAATTAATCTACACCACAGCTTGATTTTCTCAAAAAAAATAAAAAAAAAGCTCAGAGTAAAGTAAAAATAAATAGAAAACAGTTTTAAAAAAAGGACAAGAAAGATTTTTTTTTCACAATGGCATCAAGCAGAATGAGGCTAAAAGCATCACAAAGAAAGATAAATCTAATGATTCAAAAGAGACTGAGTAACTCACAAGGACATATCCTACAAGAGGCATGTAACAGCATTAATCTATAGTAATGGGAGGAATGACTCCAGACCATTTAAAAACATGTCTAGATGAACAACTTGAGAAAATGAAATCACGTATAAAATCACTTAAGGAAGTCATGAAAAAAGATTTAGGAAAATTAGCAGATTCCTTGAAAAGCACAGAAGAAAGGTTAGAGTGCCTGTTTCACCAAAACAAAGATATGGGAGACAGAATTAGCACTCTTGAAAATGCAATGAAATTAAAACTAAGTGAATATGGGAATAGGTCTCGTTGAACCAATCTGAAATTAAGAGGTGTTCTAGAACACATAACAGTACTTGGAAAAATACCTAGAAGAAATTTTTACCTTTTTAGGCCTGCATCCAGATCTGAATATGAATTAGATAGAAAGATTTTCACAGAATATACAAGCTAGCAAATATGGCAGCATCTCTCCCAAGAGACATGTTTTCATGTTTTCATTAAAGGACCACTATAGGCACCCAGACCAATTCATCTCAATGAGGACACGCTGGACGTCCATAGGAAAGTAATGAGTAATGCTTTCCTATGGGCAGTTTGCATGCACGCGTGGCTCTGGCCGCATATGCGCATTCGGAACTGACGTCGGCAAGGGGAGGAGAGGTCACCAGTGCCAAGGGAGCCCGGCGCTGGATTAATGTTTTCTTGGCACTATAGTGCTCCTTTAATTTTGCTTTAAAGAGCAAATAAGTCATGAGAGAAATAGACACAAAAGGCTCTAAATATGAGAATATTCAAATATTTTTAGACCTTTCAACTTATACAAGAACATAGAGGAAGCTATGTGTTCTCTTTATTACAATATTAAGGAATAATGCTATCAGATACAAGTGGTTATATCCAGTGGGAACTGCTGTTCTGTTTGAGGGGAAGAGAGAAACATTCTTGAATATTCAAGACTTAAAGGAATGGAGGCAAGAGAAGAGCTTAATGAAGAAGATTTGAAAGGAGACTGGAGAGAGATAAAGAGAGAAAAAATTAAAGGAGACTTTTTTTCTTTTTTTTTCTCACATACTATAAGAAAAGTTATAAAAGTTATAAATTCCATGATGAGAGGATTATGGGTAACATGAATTGAGATGGGTACCATGAATAGGCATGTGTTTAGTTAGAGCATCACCACTAGAAATTATAAATATGGCACATGTGGAGCATTTTGTTTATCACGAGCAATGATGTTATAAATTAACATAAATAAATGGACACTGTTGTCTTGGAGAAAGTCACAACAATATTGATAACTGTGAAGAAAACTAAATACTCTGGTTTACAAAGTAATTTAAAAGTAATAAATCCACTGAACACTGACCCCCCCACTGGCTCATTAAGTTAAAAGAAAACCACAGGAATTAGTGCTGTCCCTGTGTGGCCACCGTTCGTGTAACAACACGTGCTGGAGAAATGTTGCACGAAAAGAGGCAGCGGGATTTGGTCAAAACTCGACTTCACGAACACTGGTCAACTTCACGAACGCCTGCTTCTTTTCGCAGGCAAACCAGGAGAGCGCTGTTCGGTAGGTTTGTTCGGACAAACCCAGTGAACAAACGCTACCAATGAGCCAGGGGAACCATTCGTGGTTTTGTTCAGTTTGGTATTCACGAAATTGACCAGAAGGTCAAAACTTTACCCCAGGGGCGATTTGTCTATGTCCGTGGGATCTGAACGCTATTTGGACAAGTTGGGTGCTCAGATCCAGGTTGTGTTGTATTTTATTCTGGCGAACGTATGATTCAGAACCCGAACTGTGAGCTATAACCACTAAGTACCTAGGCAGTTGGGAGGAACCGAACGAACAGGTAACTGAAATACCAGCGTTCGTTACAATAACAATATGGAAATATATGGTACTCCACAAGTATTTACACAATATGAATAGCAATAGGAAAGCACATGAAATGATGACTTTGAGTATATTTAAGTGTGAAATTATATAAAATTAGTGTTCTAGAGATTTTGTTTTTGTCTATAATAATAATGTCAATAGATCTCCAGCTATGATGATTTTGTATATTTGAAATAGACAAGATATTTATTAATTTATTAATCATTATTAGCTTTAAAGGGACACTATAGTCACCAGAACAACTACAGCTTTATGTATTTGTTCTGGTGGGTATAGTCAGTCACTGCAGGCTTCTTCATGTAAATTCTGCATTTAGAAACAAAAGGAAGTGTTGACATTGCTGCCTAGGAACATCTCCAGTGGTCACACTTCAGATGGTCACTAGAGGTGCTTTCTGGGTCAGTGTGCAGCACTACTGTTCAGAGACTCCACACTCTACATGGAGATGCTGAATGCTCCCCATAGAGATGCATTGACTTTTTGTTACTATTTTGTTTGTAGGGAAGGGATGGGCTGTTGTCAATGAGGGGCTCGTCGCTGGGTCAAAATGGAAAATAAATTTGTCACTTTTATTATTAGCAAAATCTGTCAATTCTCAAGGCATTAATTCATCTCAAAAAGAAGCATTTTTACATAAAAAACAGGACCGTATAAGTGCAATACAGGAGACTCATTGGAAGTCTGGTGAGGTCAGGAGATTTGAATAAAAAAAATTCCCCATGTGTTTGCTGCATCTCTAGATGGAAAAAAAAGAAAGGTGTAGCAATTATTTTTTTCTAATACGCTTTACTTGAATATAATACAGTAAGAGATGAATATGCAAGGGAGATTTATTATATTAATTTGTGAGAAAGGCAGCAGGGAGACATGGGGACACTGAGACACTAGGTAACACTGGGAGACGTGGGGACAGTCTGATAATGACTCCTCTACCCATATTCTAATTTTAGAAAAGTCTGTTTTTCTAAAGTCTAAAACTTTTGTTTTTGTGTGGTGTGACTCAGTCACTGTTCTTATATTAAACCACACTGACTGATGATCACTGGATCCTAAACTTTCACCTACAGTAACATCTGATACCAAATCTCCATTTGTTAACACTAAATTTAGTATGGCCTCTTTACGAGTTGGCTCCTCAACAACTTGTTTTAGAGACAATCCCAGTAGGGAGTTTAGAATATGTGTGCTCCTGCCACAAGTAGCTAATTTTGTTTTCCAATTTACATCAGGAAGATTAAAGTCACCCATGATGATAACTTCCCCCTTCATTGTCATTTTAGCTATTTCCTCAACTAGTAGATTATCTAACTCTTCAATTTGTCCTGGGGGCCTATAAATCACACCTACACGAGTTACTGTGTGATTACCAAATTCTAACGTAGCACAAACGGACTCTATGTTTGCCTCACTAACTTTTATTATGCTAGATTTTATGTTATCCTTCACATACAAGGCCACCCCTCCCCCTTTCTTGCCTTCCCTATCTTTCCTATATAAAGAGTACCCTGGCATTGCTATGTCCCAGTCATTTTTCTCATTGTACCATGTCTCAGTAACAGCGACTAAATCTACACTATCAGTTGCCATTATTGCCACAAGTTCATGGATCTTATTCCCTAAACTGCGAGCATTTGTAGACATGACTCTAAGCTTATCATTTTAGCAAGTTACAGCATCTCCCTGCCTCTCTCTACTCACTGATCCGTGGGGGAGCAGCTACACAGCACAGAGAGTCCAGACAGCAGCTCGCAGCCTGCAGAGACAGATTACAGCTCAGGTATGTGAAGGATGGGAGGAAAGGCAGCAGGGAGACATGGGGACACTGAGACACTAGGTAACACTGGGAGACGTGGGGACACTGGGAGATGTGGGGAAACTGAGACACATGGGGACACAGACACATGGAGACACTGTGAGACATAGGGAGACACATTGGGACATGGAGACACTAGGGACACAGTGTCTCCATGTCTCCCAGCCAGTGTCCCTAGTGTCTCAGTGTCCCCTGGTCTCCAAGTGTCTGTGACACCATGTCTCTGTGTCCCCATGCCTCTCAGTGTTCCCATGTCTCCCAGTGTCCCCATGACTCACAGCTAGTGTCTGTGTCCCTATGTCTCCCAGCCAGTGTCCCTAGTGTCTCAGTGTCCCCATGTCTCCCAGTGTCTGTGTCGCCATGTCTCTGTGTCCTTAGTATCCCCATGTCTCCCAGTGTCCCCAAATGTCTCAGTGTTCCCATGTCTCCCAGTGTCCCCTTGTCTGTGTCCACAAGTGCCCCATGTCTCCCAGTGTCCCCAAGTGTCTGTGTCCCCATGCCTCCCAGCCAGTGTCCCTCGTGTCTGTGTCCCCATGTCTCCCAGTGTCCCCATGTCTGTATTCACAAGTGCCCCCATGTTTTCCAGTGCCCCCATGCCTCCCAGTGTCCCAGGGTCTCTCAGTGTTCCCTAGTATCCTAGTGACATGGGACACACTGAGACATGGGGACACTGGGAGAAATGGGGACACAGACACTGGGTGTCTAGGGGACTGGGCGACATGGGGACATTGACACTGTGGTACATAGGGACACTGATGTCAGGCTGGACTTCCAATTCTTTGGACAGACATGCCCCCTTTTTGGGCATGTTTGCCCCTTTTGGCAGTTCTGGTCATATGATTTGCGTCAGTGGCGCACCCTTTTACCCCGCCCATGGACACTGCTGTTATGGGGTATGGATTTACTTGAAAGATGAGAGCATTAATTAGATAAAGAGATTAGCATAGAGTATGAGTTTTCTTATAGCTGCGTCCTTTGAATTTCCCTCCAACATCAACTCCATCAGATACATGACTCTTGAGAGATATGACTGTTTTAGTGTGTTTGGTCGATAAGATTCTGTAGTTAGGCCCCATCATAATTGTCAGCACCAGGCCAACTGGGCTCTTAATCTGGCCCTGTGAGAGGGTAGTGGATGCATGGAATAGCCAGCTGAAATGGTAGAGGTTAACACAGTAAAGGAGTTTAAGCATGCGTGGGATAGGCATAAGGCTATCCTAACTATAAGATAAGGCCAGGGACTAATGAAAGTATTTAGAAAATTGGGCAGACTAGATGGGCCAAATGGTTCTTATCTGCCGTCACATTCTATGTTTCTATGATAGCTAATCTACATGCACCTAACCATGCTCCTATTACATTGTTACATACATTTATAAAAAGAAAAGTAGGAAATAGAGTTTGAAGGATCAAGCAGGGGGATGTTTTTAACTGCCTAATGGACACTTCACTTATAATTCTTATAATGAGAATTTTAACAATAGAAATATAATGCTAAACAATTAAGAGAACTAGTTTTAAAATGCTTTACTAGATTTATAGCGAGTGCACAATCCAAATACAAGAGATTAAACATGTTTTCTAAAAATGTTTTACATATTGTAGAATAGTGGCTAATATTGGTTTAACTAAAAGAATTTAGAAAAAAATTATAATGGCTAATATTGGTTTAACTAAAAGAATTTAGAAAAAAAAAATCTGACTCCATGGGTGGATAATAATGCACTCCTGCTACATATGAAAAAATAATTTTATTTAAAAAATGCTCCTCATGGAGGATGAATGATCATTTATTAAATAAAACCCAACATGTAGAGTCTCTGAAACAGACAACAGATTTTTTAGATTTTTTTTAACGAAAACTGTAACAATGAGGTTCCGTTTGCTAATGTCTGGTGCTCATAAAAAGAGTGTCGTCTGGTGCCACTTGAGAAAAATAGGTGCACATGAAAAGAAAATAAGAACTCCACAATTGCCAGAATTATATGTTAACTTAGACATACTTAGTTCTCAGAATAAAGATACCTCTACTAAAAAAAATTGCTCAGAAAATAAATGCTATTGAAAAAGCTATCAATAAAGCATTATTAACAGGAAGTCTTAAAAAGAAATTGGTATTATAAGGGTAATAAACCAGATAACTTAAAAAAAAATCTAATAAATATATATAGAAACATAGAATGTGACAGCAGATAAGAACAGTTTCGCCCATCGAGTCTGCTCAATTTTCTAAATCCTTTTTTAGTCCCTGGCCTTATTGTAAACCTAGGATAGCCTTATGCCTTTCCTACGCATGCTTAAACTCCCTCACTTTGTTAACCTCTACCACTTCATCTGGAAGGCTATTCCATGCATCCACTACCCTCTCTGTAAAGTAATACTTCCTGAAATTATTTCTAAACCTTTGCCATCCTAATTTAAGACTATGTCCTCGTGTTGTTGTTTTTTTCTTTTAAATATAGTCTCCTCCTTTACTGTATTGATTTACTTTATGTATGTAAATATTTCTATCATATCCCCCCTGTCTCATCTTTCCTCTAAGCTATACATGTTAAGATCATTTAATTATGCAATCCATGAACCAGTTTAGTAGCCCTTCTCTGAACTCTTTCCAAAGTATCAATATCCTTCTGAAGATACGGTCTCCACTACTGCGTACAATACTCCAAGTGGGGTTTCACCAGTGTTCTGTACAATGGCATGAGCTCTTCCCTCTTTCTACTGCTAATACCTCTCCGTATACAACCAAGCATTCTGTTAGCATTTCAATTTAAACTTGGACCAGATGGACTTTCTTTCTAAAACCTTAAAGAATAAATAAAAAGGCTACTTTTGGTTTTATGTAATTACTTTTGCATAATTTAATTTAAGTATTTGATTACTTTGGCCAACGACAAGAGTGG
>OW240922.1:81666386-81680753 GCA_933207985.1 Pelobates cultripes
GAACAAATATCAAGGACTGAAAGAGGATCTAGAAAGTATGTGTAAAGTGAAAATAGTAGTAGTCCCAGATAGAAGCACTTGAAGCTAAAACCATGTAAGTGGCTTCAGCAAATTCAGGTGGGAAATTAAAACACAAATAAAAAAAAACTAAGCATAAAAGATAGGATTAATCACACATTTTCAGGAGAGCTATTGGTCCGGACAAACAACATCAAGTGAGCAATTAGATTTGATTTCAAGGTGAGTACATTAAAGGCAACAATGTCCTTGTGCCTGAGTTAGTTCGTCTCAAGTACATTATTGTATATTTGCATAACAATATGTAGTCAAACTTCAGGTTTTAGCAGCTTGTTAGTGATCATTTGCATAGTATCACTTTTCTGTTAATTCATATAAATAACGCTGAGCAACATAATTTCTGTGTAGGCTGAAACAACAAACTTAACCAGCTACGTATAATGGGGAAAATGTTACATTTAAAACAGTGAGAATTCTCTGTTACTGTAAGTGTTGACTGTGTAGAAACACAACTATTTTTTTTTACAAAGTACAGTATTACCTGGAGAATGGAGATAAATGTTGGATGCTGGGTTTGTTTTTCCAGATTGCTTTGGCCGTTGTTGGATTAATTGGTAATTCCTACATCATTGCCATAAACTTTAAAGGTGCGGGAGAGTGTGAAAATCTCTCTCCTACTGAGAAACTTGATGTCAGTTTAAGTTCTATTAATGTCGGTCTCCAGATCAGTCTGTCATCATTCCATTTATGTTCTTACTACTTGGAAAAAATTATCTCTACACAATTTATTTCTCAACCGCTCACATTAACTTGACTGTTTCTGTTTTCTTCCAGCTTGTGGATCTCTACATGTCTTTGTGTCTATCGCTGCATTAAGATCACCAATGCGAAACAAAAAATATTTAGCTAATTAAGCATCAAATGCTTAAAAAGGTTTAATTGCTCATAATGGGTCACTTAATCTGGCAATGGCACAATTGCTCCCTGTATTCAAAGATATGTCTTTTACAGATCTTAATATGTTTGGTAATGCAAGCAAAAACATCAAGCTCATAGAGGCTTTCAACAGCAATTGATCTTTTTGTTCATTGTGGATATATTCTGGAATTTCATCTATAGCATTTTTTTCTTTTTTCTATTGCAACTGTTACTGTTAGTTATCGGACCTGCCGGTACCATTAGTTACACATTTAATACCACGTGCTAAAAATTAAAAAGTAAAAAAAACAAAGCAGCCTCAAAGGACAATTTGTTTCTTTAGATTGATAATCACTTATACAGGACAAAAGAGCATGCAGCTCTTTGTATTTTTTGTATTTATACTTTTTTGGACTGGATCTTTCAAGTTAAAGAACTGAAGGGCATCTTCTAGAAAATGACTTTTTTTTCTAATGGGGTTTGTCTACTAAAGACATTTTCTATACTAGAGGGGAAAAAATCAGATGGAAAGTATTAAAGGAGAAAAAAAAGAGTACTATTCATGTTTGGTATCAAGTACTCCATACTTTAAAATTAGAGCACATGTGGGAACATTGTATCCCACCCAAAATAAAGCAAAATCATATATATCCAACTAAATATATGGTAGCATAATATTGAAATAGACAACTTGTAAATACTTAACTTCTTGCATTTAAAAAAAAAAAAAAAAAGTTATCTTGTAAGTGATGGCAAAAGGTTATACTCTCACAAAGGGGCCTGTCTAGTAAAAACTAATTCAGAACGAGCAATAATCGAAAAAGGGAAATAGAAAGGGGAAAGCAGAAAGGAAAGAGAAAATATAAAGAAGCCTTGCAATTTAACTTGAATATATAAGGAAATTGCCACAGACATAGCATTGTGACTAGCGTCAAAGGGAGAGGGACAAATTTATTTATTTATTTTTGTAAATTTTGCCTGAATAAGGCAGCAAAATAGGAATTACTGGAAGATAAATTCCATACCAAAGCGCATTAAATAAGCTGCTACTAAATTGAATAGAAACCAATTACATATCACAATAACATTAGTGATCTTCCACCTAATAAAAAGAACCACTAGTCACCAAAGAACTATAGCTATAAACCAAAATGGCATTAAAGAAAAACACAAGAATTGAAACCAACACAAAAAAAAGAGTCAAAACAAGAAAAAAGGGCTCTCAAACTTCTTTCCCCAGATAGGCAAAAGCATCTTGAACCATTCTCAACAGGAGAACCCCAATTACCAAGTCAAACAAATATACAGAAAGAATCAACAGGATCATATACAGAAGGAGAACAACATGTAAACACACAAGAAAAAGTATTGCCGAGCCTTAGAATGTGTCAGGATTCCATAGAGACCCAACATGCAGGATGTAATAGAAGAACGTATACAGAACCCTTAGAATGGCTGGACTTGAAGTTAAACAGATAAAGAATGGTCAGGGACAAGCCAAGGTTAAGGGAACCAGAAGTCACAGAATCGAGGAATACAAGCTGAGTTAAGGGAACCAGAAATCACAGAAGCACGATACCAAAGCCGGGTCAGGAACACAGAAACGAAAATAGTCAGAAATCCGAGGTCAAAACACAAGATACATTGAAAAGCAAAACACTATTAGGAACTGTGAGTAGAACCACAACAGTTCAAAGAACTATGGTTAAATCTGCCTTTTATAGGTAGGATATTAAAATTTGAAGTCCCGCCCCCAAAACGTCTGAGATTGAACATTTTGGTGGGCTGTGATGTCATCAGTGGCGCGTCATACGAGGGGGCAGAGCTTAAGCAGCCAGCATTTGAACTGCTGGAGGTAAGCCCAGGAGTGTGGAGAGTTTCCCTCTTCACCTAAAAGGATTCCCCAACCAAGGTAAGCATGACAGAATGGCTGGACGTAACGTATTAATACAACAAGAAACAGGGTCAAGATAAATCAAGGACAGGAATAACAGAAATACTCAAGACAAAGCCATGGTCAGGATACCAGAAATCACGAGTCAAATACGTAGCCGGGGTCAGGATACCAGAAAACATGAGTCAAATATGAAGCCGGGGTCAGGATATCAGAAATCAAAAGTCAAATACGAAGTCAAGGTCAAACACAGGAAATCACAAGAGAATCACCAGGACCACTAAATGAAAATCCAAACAGGAACCACGATAGGGCAAAGAATGGAGGCTAAAACAAGCCTTTAATAGGTTCAAAAGAGTTCCCATTGGTCCACGTCATCTCTGCGAGCTCAAACAGTATTGGGTCGCCTTTAAAGGAATGACATCATGGCTATTTCTTTTTTTTTAGGGGTTGCAGTTTGTCCCACAAACCAGCAGAGAGAGCCGTTCGCTGGACTGAAGGTAAGTATTATATTCAGGCCGTGTGGCCATGTGGAGCATTCGATCCGCATGACCTAAGGACTGAGGTAATGCAGCCACGCAGTGCGTTCTGCCCGTGTGGCCGGAGGGGAGGAGTGGTGCTGGTGCTGGGTATAGGTATGTCTGTGACACTTCGTACGCAGAATAAGAAACAAATAGCTAAAGATATAGATCTTTTTTTTATTTTTTAGAAAATGCAGATTAAGACTTCTTTTCCCTCATAGTTTGGTGTACAATTAAAACTGTACACACAGATTAAGGGGAAAGAAAACAAGTAGAGCAGTGGTTCCCAAACTGTGCGTGACAGGAATGCAGTGAACACTGGGAAACATTTCTGCTGAACACTGGCCCAGTTGGGTGCTGCAGCTCTTTAAGACCAGGACCAGACCCTGTAGTGGCAGCAAGCTAGGAGAAAGTGACAGCATGTTACCTACTACCAGGTTTGTGCAGAGCGAAGCAGCTGCAGAGACTTCTTACATTTTTAGCTTTTACTGACAAGCCTAATGCAATTTTCTGTTGCCTTCAGCAGTGCAACTTTTAAATAATCACATTTCTCTTGGACTCCACGCATATTATAATTTTAGAAAAGTCTGTTTTTCTAAAATCTAAAACTTTTGTTTTTGTGTGGTGTGACTCAGTCACTGTTCTTATATTAAACCACACTGACTGATGATCACTGGATCCTAAACTTTCACCTACAGTAATATCTGCTACCAAATCTCCATTTGTTAACACTAAATCTAGTATGGCCTCTTTATGAGTTGGCTCCTCAACGACTTGTTTTAGAGACAATCCCAGTAGGAAGTTTAGAATATGTGTGCTCCTGGCACAAGCAACTATTTTTGGTTTCCAGTTCACATCAGGAAGATTAAAGTCACCCATGATGATAACTTCCCCCTTCATTGTCATGTTAGCTATTTCCTCAACTAGTAGATTATCTAACTCTTCTATTTGTCCTGGGTGCCTATAAATCACACCTACACAAGTTACTGTGTGATTACCAAATTCTAACGTAACCCAAACGGACTTTATGTTCGCCTCACTAACTTTTATTAGTCTAGATTTTATGCAATCCTTCACATACAGGGTCACCCCTCCCCCTTTCTTGCCTTTCCTGTCTTATCTATATAAAGAGTACCCTGGTATTGTTATGTCCCAGTCATTTTTCTCATTATACCATGTCTCAGTAACAGCGACTAAATCTACATTATCAGTTGCCATTATTGCCACAAGTTCATGGATCTTATTCCCTAAACTGCAAACATTTGTAGACATGACTATAAGCTTATCATTTTTTAACACACTTGCAACAGGCACCTTCTGTCCTTGTTTGGGGGGCAATTGGATTGATGTTTTATCATCCTCCCCACCAAACTCCTAGTTTAAATAGATCCTACCAAAACCTCTGAACTGCTCATTGAGAACATTTGTTCCCGTTTGAGAAAGATGCAAACCATCATTTTATACAGTTTATTTTCATTCCAAATAGAGCTAGCATGAGAAATGAAGCAAAATCCTTGCTCCCGACACCATTCAAGAAGCCAGAAGTAAAGTCCCTAATACTTATCCGCATGTCGTTCTGAGTGTTATGCAAAGGCAGAACTTCAGAGAATTACAGCGTGGAAGCAACCTGCCGTATAACATTGGCAAAAACAAAAAAAACTTTCTTTACCAATGAAACCTCATTGCAAGTCAAGTAATTTGTCCCTAAATGGACAAGTACATCCAATTCCCCTTCCTGCTTTGCTCGCTTAACAATATTACAAATACATCTCCTGTCTCTGTGTGCAGCATCTCCGGGAAGACATCTCACAAGACCACCATTGTCCAGCTCCACACCTCTTATGATAGAATCCCCCAACAACAACTGCTTTCTATTAGGCCTCATCATAGTCTCCAAGCCTGTAATCACTCCACCACTACTCTTAGTGCCTGAGCCTATCTTCACAAAACCACTGCTCTCAGTGCCTGAGCCTGTCTCCGCAACACCACTACACTCAGTGCCTGAGCCTGTCTCCATAACACCACTACACTCAGTGCCTGAGCCTGTCTCCACAACTCCACTACTCTCATTGTCTGAGCCTGTCTTCACAACACCACTACTCTCAGTGTCTGAGCCTGTCTCCACAACACCACTACACTCAGTGCCTTAACCTGTCTCCATAACACCACTACCCTCAGTGCCTGAGCCTGTCTCCACAACACCACTACCCTCAGTGCCTGAGCCTGTCTCAACAACACCACTACACTCGGTGCCTGAGCTTGTCTCCATAACACCACTACACTCAGTGCCTGAGCCTGTCTCCATAACACCATTACACTCTGAAAGTGCTGAAAATTAATTATGTAGAGCAACAGACTGTGCAATATGCCTTTTATCCACAACTCCAAGTTTTCCAGATCCTACAGTAATCCATCTGCCATTCCTAGTACGTCTCTGAGGCAGCCTGAGTTTGTTTACCGGATAATTTACAAATCTCATACTTCAAAAATACAATCTCCTGCCGCAATATAGAGAACTGTCTACAGATTAGACAGCATCCAAATCTCCAAAAAGTGGAACATGAAACAAATGCATAACAACTATTACACTGAACTAAGTCTGCCATTGTAATGAGGTGAGTAATTTAAATCAAAAAACTTACCTTTTTTTGTCCTCCTGTATACCTCAGATTACCTCCAGTGTATCTCCAGAATATCTCCAAGCACACACTTTGAAGCAACACTCTCCAGAATATCTCCAAGCACACAATTTAAAGCAGCACTTAGAAGTAGCAACCAAGCTATATTAGCCAAGCTAATGACCACAACCCTTATATAACTCCTAAAAGCACCACAAACTATGAATGTTTAACACCTGGGTAGATCTATGCTTACTTGCAAACAATAGCTAATTAACCAACAATCAATAGCAAACACCCAGCTAATCCAATCAAATGCCTTACCAATTACAAACAGGAAATCAAACCTTGTGCAATCAGTAACTTCTTCCTATAGATGAATCTTACCTGTAACAGTAAAAATAAAACTCTTAGACAGTTGAAGAATCTGTAAAACTATCCAGAATATCTCTAAGTACACACTTTGAAGCAGCACTTAGAAGTAGCAACCAAGCTATATTAGCCAAGGTAATGACCACAACCCTTATATAACTCCTAAAAGCACCACCCTCTAGGAATGTTTAACATCTGGGTAGGCCTATGCTTATTTGAAAACAATAGATAATTAACCAACAATCAACAGCAAACACCTAGCTAATCCAATCAAATGCCTTACCAATTGCCAATAGGAAATCAAACCTTGTGTAATCAGTAACCTTTTCCTACAGATGAATCTTACCTATAAAAGTAAAAAGAAAACTCTTAGCAAAATCTTAGACAGTTGAACAATCAGTAAAACTCTCCAGAATATCTCCGAGCACACACTTTGAAGCAGCACTTAGAAGTAGTAAACAAGCTACGGAGATACAGAATAGATTCCAGACAAACTGTATTTCTCTCCATGGTGAAAGCAAAGATAAAGTTAAGTTGAGCTTTATGGGCTTAATCTCATTTGTAGAATCTGATAATTTAAAATTTCCAGTTATATAATCAATTCTCAAAAGTGAGAATTCAAGGTATATTCGAAGAACATTTCACGATCAAGGTCAAAATAGCCAAAATTGAAAAATTCTTTAAGACATGCTTTCAGTTGAGCTACTCTGGCCTAAAATTTATAATTCCCCTTGAATTCACTTTCAATTGTCACTTATTTGTATCTATGTGCTGAAACTGACATAAGGGACTCGGGCATCATAAACTGATGTGGGTTCACAGCAACCAGCAATTGACATGACGGCAGAAAAACACAGGTCACTGAAATCCATAGCAAAATGACACACAGCAAGACAAGTGCTAACAGGTACTTTAATAGCCATGAGATTAAATGCATTGTTAAATATGTTTATTCACAAATTACACAGCTTTGCTCATGATTGCTTAATTTCTGAGACAATCCACTGTGTGTATGTTTGACTAACCGTGTGTAGCTATATACTGAGTCTAGTAACTTGATAGTAATTCTAATTTGCATAGTATCACTTGTCTGTGTATTCATACAAATAGCTTTGTGCATCACCATTTTAATGAGCAGTAAAAGAATAAATAGAAGTGACCAGTTCTAAAAGTTAAACGTTCATCTAAAAAGGTGGATAATTTTGCTTCAAGCATTGACAAGGGAGAAACACAACAAATATTTTATGAAATACAATTTTGTGTGAAGAATGGAGATAGACATTGTATTACTGGTATTTAGCCAGGTTGCCTTGGCTGTTATTGGATTTTTTGGCAACTCTTATATCATAGCCATGAGTTTTACAAGTTTGAGCAGAGTGGGAAGTCTCTCTCCAAAGGAGAAACTTGATATCAGTCTCAGCTCTATTAATCTTGGTCTCCAGATCATTCTGTTATTATCCTATTTAGGTTCTTACTGGGAAGCACTCAGAACTCTAAAGTATTCTTCACAACTATTCACATTGACTGGCCTGTTTCTGATTTCCTGCAGTTTGTGGATCTCTACATGGCTTTGTGTCTATTGCTGCATTAAGATCATTAATACCCAACAAAAAATATTTACGTTAATAAAACCGCAAATGCCTAAAATTGTTTCATGGCTCATAACAGGGTCACTGATTCTGGCAATGGCACAAAGTCTCTCTGTCTTAAGCGAAATGGATATTACAAATGTGGACATGGGTGACAATGCAGACAATATCACCAAAAACACAATGGGATTCAGCAGCAAATCTTCTTTTAGTTCAATGGAGATGTATTTTGGAATTTCATCTACAGCATTTCTTCTCTTTTTTGGTGCAGCTGTTACTATACTCCATTCGCTCTACAAACATATGCGAAAAATGCAGAAGAATGAAAATATTTCTGGGAAGTCACAACTTGATAAATTATTTTGTGCAGCTAGAACAGTGACATTACTCCTGTTATTATGTATTGTGTTCTATATAGCTCAGGGTCTCATCCTCACAGGCATAGCTGTAACTGGGAGCCTTTCTTTTTCGATATGTGTGATGTTGATCTCTATGTATCCATCACTGAATGCTGCAATCTTAATAACCGGCAACCAAAAACTAATGCAGCCCCTGGCAGATACGTTTAAATATTGTTTAAAAAGAAATGACTCGAGACATTTACAGCTTTCTTATTAAATTGTTTAATGTATTAAATAGTCTTATGGTCTATCAGAGAATACTCTGATAGACCATCATTGCAACAGAGATTCCATATTTATTTATGAGAACATAGCTATACATAATGCAAATAATGATAATAATAATAAAATGTGTCATCAGTTATTTTAATGAAGCAAGTTGTAATTTAGAATAGTGATACCTAGATCTGAATAAAAATGTTTTGGAATGATGTATCTGAACACTTAATGACTCTTCAGTAAATATTTAAACATAGAAATTAAGGAAGTTCTATATACAGTTTATTCATTTTGAACAAGAAAAAAAGAAATTTAAGTCAAAATAAAAATTCCAATGTTAAATAAAGGAAATCTGTCCCTGGAGGGTAATATTCAATGCCAAAGACTCTATTCGTGTGTAGGACATTTTCTTTGTAACAGAAGGAATACTCACTGTTTCTTTTGGAAAAATAAAACATTTATAATTAAATTAGTGGTAGACATTTTGCCTGTGTTTAGTGTCCACCCCCTGAAACATTTACATGGGCCATTACAAAGCTACCATTTAAAATGTATTACATGGAGAGCAAGGCCAGATAAAGAGCCAATTGGGCTGACAATTATGATAGGCCTAATTATAGAATTCTATCGACAGAAAACACTAAAACAGTCATACTTCCAATTAGTCATGTACCTGGTGAAGGTGGTGCTGGAGGGAAACTCACAGGATATAGCTTTAAGAAAACACATAGTCTATGCTAATCTCTCACTTTCATCTTTCAAGTAAATCCATACCCTTTAACAGCAGTGTCCTGTGAAGCAGGATTTCGGTCGGCAGGGGAAAAGCGTGGGTCACTGATGCGAATCACGTAACCATTCCCACCTAATGGGACAAACATGCCAGAGGAATTAGAAGGTCAGTATGGCGTGAATGCATGTCAGGCCGCCTGCCAATTATGCAGGCTGGCCTACTAAGGGCACACTATGCAGACAGCCCCCTGAGCTTTGCATAAATGCGTCTAATGATGCGCTCGCTCCACCCTTTCTAAGGACTGTCCCTAGCACTCAGTTGTGAGTTAGAAACTGAAGCAGCAAGAGCATTTGCATAGTGAGGAAAGTCAGCTTTACCTTAGCTAATTTAATTGTCAGCCAGTACACATAAGTTTTGTTTCCCTACATTCACATGGGAAGAGTAGTAAAATGGGCCTTTTCCATAGACGTGGGCCTGGAGCTGCAGCTCCATCAGCAGCTCTGTTAAAAAACTATCTCTAGAGGTGCCTCTAAACATTTGTCAGTTTTGCCTTCCTACATATTAAATTTGTCTAAATCTCTCAGGGCCATCATAATAGGACATGGGGCAATTTTTGCGTATGAGCCCTACTACGAAAAAGTGGGCCTACAGAGTATAACAGGTTCACTTTTAATGAATTGAAAATAAAGGTGCTTAGTTTAAGGATAAAAGGATATCCATAATTTCCCAAATATCTTGTCAAAAAGGTTCTTTATGAGAAAATTATCAAAAGAAAGTCAGTTAATTCTTCTATGGGAATATTTACTAATGTCCACTTTTAGAGGAGAAAGGCTTTTTGAATAATTTATTTTACCTTGAAGTAAAAGTAATTTTTTAACAGTAGAATAGTCTTGAGGTCCAAGGTCAGGAGTGGAGAAGATCGGCAAAAATGAGGTCACAAGCTGTAGCGGAGTAGTAGTATTATCCATGAAATCCCAGCTGGTAGTCTTTAGTCAGCATACAAAATACAGGTAGCGTAAGTACAATCCCTTTTTCCCAAGAACTGGACGACACACAGTTTGGGAGTCAACTGAGCTTTAATTGCACCACAACCGTTTATATAAAAATCCCCATTCAAGGAGTTTCCTTACTGACATTCCATGTGCTTTTCCCTTGTGGACTCTGTGGAAAACTTAACATGCAATAATATCTCCCATCATGCTTTTCTGTACTGGAGAGATAATTGCGTAAGAGTACACCTTTAATTACATTATCTCTCCGTACAGAAAACTATACAATATAACATAAAAATACATACCTCACAAAATATACCTCTGAACTTCCCGAAAGACCCTTCATTGAATGGCTGGTATCTGAGCGCACAATCTGGCAAAATACCACTCAGATCCATTTGTTAGAATAGAAAAGCCATTCGAATTAAGTTATGGACCAGACAGCCACGAGGCGCAAGCCCCAAAATAGTTCCAGGTAGTTGGCTGCTTTTACCGGTCTCCTTTCGGGAGTTCCTGTGAACGAACAAATGAACAAATACACAAATTTACTGGCTAGTGTGGTATAAGATGTTTGTAGGGTTGATTTCACTGAATGGCGCTCTCTTTTGACGAATGAATCTGTCCAGACTAACTGTAACGGCACCCCCAGGCATAAAAGGGGTTAAAAGCCGTTTAGGAGATCTTCCCCTTCCAGATATACAGGCAGCTACTGTAGACACCAATCCACCGAACTGGAGAAGCATATGAATGCTGTAAACAGCTGAACCGGAACCATCCGAATGCTGTAAACAGCCGAATAGGAAAAACCATCCGAATAGTTTTACACTCCTAGCAGTCAAACTGGAACAGCATACATTAAATCCCCCCAAGAACAAGACAAGGCTCAGTTTTGAGGGTCAAGCAGGAACAGACAGAGCTGTGGGTTTATTGTTCTTATATACACATTAGTACCACCCACAGGGTTTTGGAAAACAACCAATAAATACGTACAATAGACTCAGACACTCCCACACAAAATCCTACCCTCTGCCTGTGATACAATTACCTTACACAATGGGTAATGCAATTATCACCGGCAGAGAAATACAGTTTTTCCACATTAGTCATAACTTTAAAAGTATGCATCACATTCACATTCAGAATCAGCATACTCCAAATACAAACATACGTCAAAATCTTTCAAATTGGTTAAGTGGTTCAAAAGATAGATCGTAGTCATTTGTGACCAGATGAAGCATGGCTTTTCTGTCCAAAACCAGTTCCACAGAGTCTTCTATCCTGGAGATAATTGGGAAGTAATCCAAATATCTCCAAGGACAGAGGCAAAACTCCATTGAACACATGGCAGCAAAAGACAATAAAATACATAAAATACACAAGGTTACATTTATTACATAAAATACAGACATGCAACATATCCCCAGATAGCTTAGGTCTGAGCGCACATTATTACTGAATAGTGCTCAGACCACACACATACATTTCAATCGCCATGGAGCCAAAGTCTTTTATTACACGAATAGGCTGCATGGCATAGCTATCTGGGTTAAATTAGTTCATTCAGTAAATCCGAGAATCTACCGAATGCCAGGGCAGAAAAACAGGAATATACTTTTCTGCATAGGAAAATAAAATATTTAAATGCCGGTCCATAGTCAAAAGGCAGCAGGCAGGCAACCAAGCTCCTCCAATGCATAGTGGCGAGATTAGTCTCGTCACACTAACGGCATGGAAGTCCAGCGGTGTTCGTGAGGTCGAGTAACAGATTTTGGTTCCATGCACTCGACGACCAAATACTCGACGACCAAACACCACTGGGTGTTCGCAAGTGGTGGCCGCCGCCACATGCTCGGTTATACAAACGACGGCCACCCATTAAATCATTAGGGTTTTGCGGTTTGCCCAATGTTTCCAGTTGTTAATTGGAGACACACTCCCTTGTGTGGTCTCCCATTCGACAGTTTATTCGTTTCATGAACAATGTATCCCAATCTTGTTCGTGAAACTGGCATACGAATGTCTATGGTCTTAGAAGGAAAAGTTAGGCGAATAACCCCAGTCTTTTGGGTGATAAAGTGGCTAGGTTTGCCACATAAGCTGAGGTTCAGTACATAAAGAATTCTGGTAAATGGGAGCTCAAACCGCAGTATAAAATCACTGAAACAATTTGAGTGAACAATTCAACTCTGCCTTGAGTCTGATTAAATAGGATTTTTTTTTACCTCTTTTTAAAAAATTTTGTGTTTCTTATTTTTTATTATTCTCTTTTTTTACCTCGTTTAGTGTATCTTGTCTCCAATTTTCTCCTTATTGTCTCTTACAGCCACCCTTGTAATTCTCTTTTAGCTCCCCCTTTGTATTTTTTACTTCACCCCAGCCCCTGTGTGTCTCTTTTTACCCTTCTCCAGCCTCTGTATGTCTCTTTCCCACCAGTCCCTTTTGTGTATGTCTTAGCCCCAGCCCCTTTGTCTCTTTCTCCCCTTTTAAATCCCCTTTTTGTGTCTCTTTCTAACTCCAGACTCTCTGTGTGCCTCTTTCTCTTCTCCCAGCCACTCTGTGTCTCTTTTTCCCTCAGCCCAGCAAACCTTGTGTGTCACTTTGTTCCCCTGCCATTCTGTATGTTTCTTTGTCCCCCCCAACAAACCTTCTGTGTGTCTCTTTCTCCCCTCTCCTCCCTGTATCTCTCTCCCCCCTCTGTCTCTTTCTCCCCATCTTCTCCCTGTGTCTCTCTCTTCCCCCTCTGTCTCTTTCTCCCCATCCCCCTGTGTCTCTGTATTAACCCATCTGTCTCTTTGTCCCAACTCCCCCTGCATCTCTATCTTTCCCCTTTGTCTCTTTGTCCCCCTTTCACTGTGTCTCTCTATTAGCCCTCTGTCTCTTTGTTCCTTTTTCTCTGTGTCTCTCTATTACCCCTCTGTCCCTTTGTTCCCCCTACACCTGTGTCTCTATTAGCCCTCTGTTTCTTTGTCGCACCTTCCCCTGTGTCTCTCTATTACCCCTCTGTCTCTTTGTCCTCCCTCCCCCTGTGTCTGATGCTGACCTTGTCACAGGGGGACTGAGGGAGCGGACAGAGCTAACTACCATGCTCCCTTACAGGGGTGGACTGAGAGCCTTTGGGGCCCCCGGGCAAAATTAGATCCCAGGCCCTTTGAGGGCCATATATGTGCATTAAATAAATGTTAAATATAACTCTCATATAATACGGCATTCCTATGGATGTGTATATTGTGAAGACCTGCGTATCAATGCATGTTTGTATTTGAGTCTGTGTGAATGCACTTGTGCATGTTTGGATGACTACATGTGCTTTTTTGTATATAGTGTCAGTGTGAATGCATATGTGACAGGTGTGAGGGAGAGGGTCACAGGTGTAAGAGTGTGGGAGGTTGTGACAGGTGGCAGAGTGAGGGGGCACCTGGTGGCAGAGTGAGGAAGGGAGGGAGGGGTTGAGTGGTGGCAGAGTGAGGGGGAGACACAGTGAGGGGGGGGGGGTGACTGGTGACAGAGTGAGGGAGTGGGTGACTAGTGACAGAGGGAGGGAGAGGGGGTGAATAGTGACAAAGTGAGGGAATGGGTGACTAGTGGCAGAGTGAGGGAGGGAAGAAATGACTAGTGGCAAAGTGAGGGAGGGAAGGGGTGACTAGTGACAGAGTGAGGGGATGACTGGTGACAGAGGGAGGGGATGACTAGTGACAGAGGGAGGGGGTGACTAGTGACAGAGGGAGGGAGGGGGTGACATAGTGACAGAGGGAGGTAGTGACTAGTGACAGAGGGAGGTAGTGACTAGTGACAGAGTGAGGGAGGGGTGACTGTCACTAGTCACCCCATCCCTCTCTCTGTCACTAGTCACTCCCTCCCTAACTCTGTCACTGTGTCACCCACTCCCTCACTCTGTCACTAGTCACCCCCTCCCTCACTAGTCACCCCCTCCCTCACTCTCACTAGTCACCCCCTCACTCTGTCACTTTCACCCACTCCTTCACTCTGTCACTGTCACCCACTCCCTCACTCTGTCACTGTCACCCCTCCCTCTGTCACTAATCACCCCCTCTGCCCCTAGTCACCCCCTCCTTCTGTCACTAGTCACCCCCTTCC
>OW240922.1:81681071-81699348 GCA_933207985.1 Pelobates cultripes
AGCATCAGACACAGGGGGAGGGAGGACAAAGAGACAGAGGGGTAACAGAGAGACACAGGGGAAGGTGCGACAAAGAGACAGAGGCTAATAGAGACACAGGTGTAGGGGGGACAAAGGGACAGAGGGGTAATAGAGAGACACAGGGAAAAATGGACAAAGAAACAGAGGGCTAATAAAGAGACACAGGGGGAGGGGGACAAAGAGACAAAGGGGAAAGATAGAGATACAGGGGGAGGTGGGACAAAGAGACAGAGGGGTTAATACAGAGACACAGGGGGATGGGGAGAAAGAGACAGAGGGGGAGAGAGCGACACACGGAAAAGATGGGGAGAAAGAGACAGAGGGGGAGAGAGACATTGGGGGAGAGAAACAGAGGGGGGAGAGAAACAGAGGGGAGAGAGAGACACAGGGAGGAGAGGGGAGAAAGAGACACACAGAAGGTTTGTTGGGGGGGACAAAGAGACATACAGAACGTCAGGGGAACAAAGTGACACACAAGGTTTGAGGGGGGCAAAGCTGGGCTTAGGGAAAAAGAGACACAGAGTGGCTGGGAGAAGAGAAAGAGGCACACAGAGAGTCTGGAGTTAGAAAGAGACACAAAAAGGGGATTTAGAAGGGGAGAAAGAGACAAAGGGACTGGGGCTAAGACATACACAAAAGGGACTGGTGGGAAAGAGACATACAGAGGCTGGAGAAGGGTAAAAAGACACGCAGGGGCTGGGGTGAAGTAAAAGATACACAGGAGAGCTAAAAGAGAATTACAAGGGTGGCTGTACGAGACAATAAGGAGAAAATTGGAGACAAGATACACTAAACGAGGTAAAGAAAGAGAGGAGTTGTGTGTCTCCAATTAACAACTGGCAACATTGGGCAAACCGCAAATCCCTAATGATTTAATGGGTGGCCGTCGTTCGTATAACCGAGCATGTGGCGGCAGCCATCTTTGCTTGCGAACACCCAGTGGTGTTTGGTCGTCGAGTGCATGGAACCAAAATCGGCTACTCGACCTTGCGAACACCGCTGGACTTCCATGCCGTTAGTGACCAATCTCGCCACTGTGCATTGGAGGAGCCTGGTTGCCTGCCTGCTGCCTTTTGACTATGGACAGACATTTAAATATTTTATTTTCCTATGCAGAAAGGTCTATTCCTGTTTTTCTGCCCTGGCGTTCGGTAGATACTCGGATTTACTGAATGAACTCATTTACCCAGATAGCTATGCCATGGAGCCTATTCGTGTAATAAAAGACTTTGGCTCCATGGCGATTGAACTGTATGTGTGTGGTCTGAGCACCATTCAGTAATAATGTGCGCTCAGACCTAAGCTATCTGGGGATATGTTGCATGTCTGTATTTTATGTAATAAATGTAACCTTGTGTATTTTATGTATTTTATTGTCTTTTGCTGCCATGTGTTCAATGGAGTTTTGCCTCTGTCCTTGGAGATATTTGGATTACTTCCCAATTATCTCCAGGATAGAAGACTCTGTGGAACTGGTTTTGGACAGAAAAGCCATGCTTCATCTGGTCACAAATGACTACGATCTATCTTTTGAACCACTTAACCAATTTGAAAGATTTTGACGTATGTTTGTATTTGGAGTATGCTGATTCTGAATGTGAATGTGATGCATACTTTTAAAGTTATGACTAATGTGGAAAAACTGTATTTCTCTGCCGGTGATAATTGCATTACCCATTGTGTAAGGTAATTGTATCACAGGCAGAGGGTAGGATTTTGTGTGGGAGTGTCTGAGTCTATTGTACGTATTTATTGGTTGTTTTCCAAAACCCTGTGGGTGGTACTAATGTGTATATAAGAACAATAAACCCACAGCTCTGTCTGTTCCTGCTTGACCCTCAAAACTGAGCCTTGTCTTGTTCTTGGGGGGATTTAATGTATGCTGTTCCAGTTTGACTGCTAGGAGTGTAAAACTATTCGGATGGTTTTTCCTATTCGGCTGTTTACAGCATTCGGATGGTTCCGGTTCAGCTGTTTACAGCATTCATATGCTTCTCCAGTTCGGTGGATTGGTGTCTACAGTAGCTGCCTGTATATCTGGAAGGGGAAGATCTCCTAAACGGCTTTTAACCCCTTTTATGCCTGGGGGTGCCGTTACAGTTAGTCTGGACAGATTCATTCGTCAAAAGAGAGCGCCATTCAGTGAAATCAACCCTACAAACATCTTATACCACACTAGCCAGTAAATTTGTGTATTTGTTCATTTGTTCGTTCACAGGAACTCCCGAAAGGAGACCGGTAAAAGCAGCCAACTACCTGGAACTATTTTGGGGCTTGCGCCTCGTGGCTGTCTGGTCCATAACTTAATTCGAATGGCTTTTCTATTCTAACAAATGGATCTGAGTGGTATTTTGCCAGATTGTGCGCTCAGATACCAGCCATTCAATGAAGGGTCTTTCGGGAAGTTCAGAGGTATATTTTGTGAGGTATGTATTTTTATGTTATATTGTATAGTTTTCTGTACGGAGAGATAATGTAATTAAAGGTGTACTCTTACGCAATTATCTCTCCAGTACAGAAAAGCATGATGGGAGATATTATTGCATGTTAAGTTTTCCACAGAGTCCACAAGGGAAAAGCACATGGAATGTCAGTAAGGAAACTCCTTGAATGGGGATTTTTATATAAACGGTTGTGGTGCAATTAAAGCTCAGTTGACTCCCAAACTGTGTGTCGTCCAGTTCTTGGGAAAAAGGGATTGTACTTACGCTACCTGTATTTTGTATGCTGACTAAAGACTACCAGCTGGGATTTCATGGATAATACTACTACTCCGCTACAGCTTGTGACCTCATTTTTGCCGATCTTCTCCACTCCTGACCTTGGACCTCAAGACTATTCTACTGTTAAAAAATTACTTTTACTTCAAGGTAAAATAAATTATTCAAAAAGCCTTTCTCCTCTAAAAGTGGACATTAGTAAATATTCCCATAGAAGAATTAACTGACTTTCTTTTGATAATTTTCTCATAAAGAACCTTTTTGACAAGATATTTGGGAAATTATGGATATCCTTTTATCCTTAAACTAAGCACCTTTATTTTCAATTCATTAAAAGTGAACCTGTTATACTCTGTAGGCCCACTTTTTCGTAGTAGGGCTCATACGCAAAAATTGCCCCATGTCCTATTATGATGGCCCTGAGAGATTTAGACAAATTTAATATGTAGGAAGGCAAAACTGACAAATGTTTAGAGGCACCTCTAGAGATAGTTTTTTAACAGAGCTGCTGATGGAGCTGCAGCTCCAGGCCCACGTCTATGGAAAAGGCCCATTTTACTACTCTTCCCATGTGAATGTAGGGAAACAAAACTTATGTGTACTGGCTGACAATTAAATTAGCTAAGGTAAAGCTGACTTTCCTCACTATGCAAATGCTCTTGCTGCTTCAGTTTCTAACTCACAACTGAGTGCTAGGGACAGTCCTTAGAAAGGGTGGAGCGAGCGCATCATTAGACGCATTTATGCAAAGCTCAGGGGGCTGTCTGCATAGTGTGCCCTTAGTAGGCCAGCCTGCATAATTGGCAGGCGGCCTGACATGCATTCACGCCATACTGACCTTCTAATTCCTCTGGCATGTTTGTCCCATTAGGTGGGAATGGTTACGTGATTCGCATCAGTGACCCACGCTTTTCCCCTGCCGACCGAAATCCTGCTTCACAGGACACTGCTGTTAAAGGGTATGGATTTACTTGAAAGATGAAAGTGAGAGATTAGCATAGACTATGTGTTTTCTTAAAGCTATATCCTGTGAGTTTCCCTCCAGCACCACCTTCACCAGGTACATGACTAATTGGAAGTATGACTGTTTTAGTGTTTTCTGTCGATAGAATTCTATAATTAGGCCTATCATAATTGTCAGCCCAATTGGCTCTTTATCTGGCCTTGCTCTCCATGTAATACATTTTAAATGGTAGCTTTGTAATGGCCCATGTAAATGTTTCAGGGGGTGGACACTAAACACAGGCAAAATGTCTACCACTAATTTAATTATAAATGTTTTATTTTTCCAAAAGAAACAGTGAGTATTCCTTCTGTTACAAAGAAAATGTCCTACACACGAATAGAGTCTTTGGCATTGAATATTACCCTCCAGGGACAGATTTCCTTTATTTAACATTGGAATTTTTATTTTGACTTAAATTTCTTTTTTTCTTGTTCAAAATGAATAAACTGTATATAGAACTTCCTTAATTTCTATGTTTAAATATTTACTGAAGAGTCATTAAGTGTTCAGATACATCATTCCAAAACATTTTTATTCAGATCTAGGTATCACTATTCTAAATTACAACTTGCTTCATTAAAATAACTGATGACACATTTTATTATTATTATCATTATTTGCATTATGTATAGCTATGTTCTCATAAATAAATATGGAATCTCTGTTGCAATGATGGTCTATCAGAGTATTCTCTGATAGACCATAAGACTATTTAATACATTAAACAATTTAATAAGAAAGCTGTAAATGTCTCGAGTCATTTCTTTTTAAACAATATTTAAACGTATCTGCCAGGGGCTGCATTAGTTTTTGGTTGCCGGTTATTAAGATTGCAGCATTCAGTGATGGATACATAGAGATCAACATCACACATATCGAAAAAGAAAGGCTCCCAGTTACAGCTATGCCTGTGAGGATGAGACCCTGAGCTATATAGAACATAATACATAATAACAGGAGTAATGTCACTGTTCTAGCTGCACAAAATAATTTATCAAGTTGTGACTTCCCAGAAATATTTTCATTCTTCTGCATTTTTCGCATATGTTTGTAGAGCGAATGGAGTATAGTAACAGCTGCACCAAAAAAGAGAAGAAATGCTGTAGATGAAATTCCAAAATACATCTCCATTGAACTAAAAGAAGATTTGCTGCTTAATCCCATTATGTTTTTGGTGATATTGTCTGCATTGTCACCCATGTCCACATTTGTAATATCCATTTCGCTTAAGACAGAGAGACTTTGTGCCATTGCCAGAATCAGTGACCCTGTTATGAGCCATGAAACAATTTTAGGCATTTGCGGTTTTATTAACGTAAATATTTTTTGTTGGGTATTAATGATCTTAATGCAGCAATAGACACAAAGCCATGTAGAGATCCACAAACTGGAGGAGATCAGAAACAGGCCAGTCAATGCGAATAGTTGTGGAGAATACTTTAGAGTTCTGAGTGCTTCCCAGTAAGAACCTAAATAGGATATTAACAGAATGATC
Source organism: Pelobates cultripes (assembly GCA_933207985.1). Lineage (NCBI taxonomy): Eukaryota > Metazoa > Chordata > Amphibia > Anura > Pelobatidae > Pelobates > Pelobates cultripes. The sequence continues at coordinate 81,686,314 of OW240922.1, forward strand.
TGGAGACCAAGATTAATAGAGCTGAGACTGATATCAAGTTTCTCCTTTGGAGAGAGACTTCCCACTCTGCTCAAACTTGTAAAATTCGTGGCTATGATATAAGAGTTGCCAAAAAATCCAATAACAGCCAAGGCAACCTGGCTAAATACCAGTAATACAATGTCTATCTCCATTCTTCACACAAAATTGTATTTCATAAAATATTTGTTGTGTTTCTCCCTTGTCAATGCTTGAAGCAAAATTATCCACCTTTTTAGATGAATGTTTAACTTTTAGAACTGGTCACTTCTATTTATTCTTTTACTGCTCATCAAATGGTGATGCACAAAGCTATTTGTATGAATACACAGACAAGTGATACTATGCAAATTAGAATGACTATCAAGTTACTAGACTCAGTATATAGCTACACACGGTTAGTCAAACATACACACAGTGGATTGTCTCAGAAATTAAGCAATCATGAGCAAAGCTGTGTAATTTGTGAATAAACATATTTAACAATGCATTTAATCTCATGGCTATTAAAGTACCTGTTAGCACTTGTCTTGCTGTGTGTCATTTTGCTATGGATTTCAGTGACCTGTGTTTTTCTGCCGTCATGTCAATTGCTGGTTGCTGTGAACCCACATCAGTTTATGATGCCCGAGTCCCTTATGTCAGTTTCAGCACATAGATACAAATAAGTGACAATTGAAAGTGAATTCAAGGGGAATTATAAATTTTAGGCCAGAGTAGCTCAACTGAAAGCATGTCTTAAAGAATTTTTCAATTTTGGCTATTTTGACCTTGATCGTGAAATGTTCTTCGAATATACCTTGAATTCTCACTTTTGAGAATTGATTATATAACTGGAAATTTTAAATTATCAGATTCTACAAATGAGATTAAGCCCATAAAGCTCAACTTAACTTTATCTTTGCTTTCACCATGGAGAGAAATACAGTTTGTCTGGAATCTATTCTGTATCTCCGTAGCTTGTTTACTACTTCTAAGTGCTGCTTCAAAGTGTGTGCTCGGAGATATTCTGGAGAGTTTTACTGATTGTTCAACTGTCTAAGATTTTGCTAAGAGTTTTCTTTTTACTTTTATAGGTAAGATTCATCTGTAGGAAAAGGTTACTGATTACACAAGGTTTGATTTCCTATTGGCAATTGGTAAGGCATTTGATTGGATTAGCTAGGTGTTTGCTGTTGATTGTTGGTTAATTATCTATTGTTTTCAAATAAGCATAGGCCTACCCAGATGTTAAACATTCCTAGAGGGTGGTGCTTTTAGGAGTTATATAAGGGTTGTGGTCATTACCTTGGCTAATATAGCTTGGTTGCTACTTCTAAGTGCTGCTTCAAAGTGTGTACTTAGAGATATTCTGGATAGTTTTACAGATTCTTCAACTGTCTAAGAGTTTTATTTTTACTGTTACAGGTAAGATTCATCTATAGGAAGAAGTTACTGATTGCACAAGGTTTGATTTCCTGTTTGTAATTGGTAAGGCATTTGATTGGATTAGCTGGGTGTTTGCTATTGATTGTTGGTTAATTAGCTATTGTTTGCAAGTAAGCATAGATCTACCCAGGTGTTAAACATTCATAGTTTGTGGTGCTTTTAGGAGTTATATAAGGGTTGTGGTCATTAGCTTGGCTAATATAGCTTGGTTGCTACTTCTAAGTGCTGCTTTAAATTGTGTGCTTGGAGATATTCTGGAGAGTGTTGCTTCAAAGTGTGTGCTTGGAGATATTCTGGAGATACACTGGAGGTAATCTGAGGTATACAGGAGGACAAAAAAAGGTAAGTTTTTTGATTTAAATTACTCACCTCATTACAATGGCAGACTTAGTTCAGTGTAATAGTTGTTATGCATTTGTTTCATGTTCCACTTTTTGGAGATTTGGATGCTGTCTAATCTGTAGACAGTTCTCTATATTGCGGCAGGAGATTGTATTTTTGAAGTATGAGATTTGTAAATTATCCGGTAAACAAACTCAGGCTGCCTCAGAGACGTACTAGGAATGGCAGATGGATTACTGTAGGATCTGGAAGACTTGGAGTTGTGGATAAAAGGCATATTGCACAGTCTGTTGCTCTACATAATTAATTTTCAGCACTTTCAGAGTGTAATGGTGTTATGGAGACAGGCTCAGGCACTGAGTGTAGTGGTGTTATGGAGACAAGCTCAGGCACCGAGTGTAGTGGTGTTGTTGAGACAGGCTCAGGCACTGAGGGTAGTGGTGTTGTGGAGACAGGCTCAGGCACTGAGGGTAGTGGTGTTATGGAGACAGGTTAAGGCACTGAGTGTAGTGGTGTTGTGGAGACAGGCTCAGACACTGAGAGTAGTGGTGTTGTGAAGACAGGCTCAGACAATGAGAGTAGTGGAGTTGTGGAGACAGGCTCAGGCACTGAGTGTAGTGGTGTTATGGAGACAGGCTCAGGCACTGAGTGTAGTGGTGTTGCGGAGACAGGCTCAGGCACTGAGAGCAGTGGTTTTGTGAAGATAGGCTCAGGCACTAAGAGTAGTGGTGGAGTGATTACAGGCTTGGAGACTATGATGAGGCCTAATAGAAAGCAGTTGTTGTTGGGGGATTCTATCATAAGAGGTGTGGAGCTGGACAATGGTGGTCTTGTGAGATGTCTTCCCGGAGATGCTGCACACAGAGACAGGAGATGTATTTGTAATATTGTTAAGCGAGCAAAGCAGGAAGGGGAATTGGATGTACTTGTCCATTTAGGGACAAATTACTTGACTTGCAATGAGGTTTCATTGGTAAAGAAAGTTTTTTTTGTTTTTGCCAATGTTATACGGCAGGTTGCTTCCACGCTGTAATTCTCTGAAGTTCTGCCTTTGCATAACACTCAGAACGACATGCGGATAAGTATTAGGGACTTTACTTCTGGCTTCTTGAATGGTGTCGGGAGCAAGGATTTTGCTTCATTTCTCATGCTAGCTCTATTTGGAATGAAAATAAACTGTATAAAATGATGGTTTGCATCTTTCTCAAACGGGAACAAATGTTCTCAATGAGCAGTTCAGAGGTTTTGGTAGGAACTATTTAAACTAGGAGTTTGGTGGGGAGGATGATAAAACATCAATCCAATTGCCCCCCAAACAAGGACAGAAGGTGCCTGTTGCAAGTGTGTTAAAAAATGATAAGCTTATAGTCATGTCTACAAATGTTTGCAGTTTAGGGAATAAGATCCATGAACTTGTGGCAATAATGGCAACTGATAATGTAGATTTAGTCGCTGTTACTGAGACATGGTATAATGAGAAAAATGACTGGGACATAACAATACCAGGGTACTCTTTATATAGATAAGACAGGAAAGGCAAGAAAGGGGGAGGGGTGACCCTGTATGTGAAGGATTGCATAAAATCTAGACTAATAAAAGTTAGTGAGGCGAACATAAAGTCCGTTTGGGTTACGTTAGAATTTGGTAATCACACAGTAACTTGTGTAGGTGTGATTTATAGGCACCCAGGACAAATAGAAGAGTTAGATAATCTACTAGTTGAGGAAATAGCTAACATGACAATGAAGGGGGAAGTTATCATCATGGGTGACTTTAATCTTCCTGATGTGAACTGGAAACCAAAAATAGTTGCTTGTGCCAGGAGCACACATATTCTAAACTTCCTACTGGGATTGTCTCTAAAACAAGTCGTTGAGGAGCCAACTCATAAAGAGGCCATACTAGATTTAGTGTTAACAAATGGAGATTTGGTAGCAGATATTACTGTAGGTGAAAGTTTAGGATCCAGTGATCATCAGTCAGTGTGGTTTAATATAAGAACAGTGACTGAGTCACACCACACAAAAACAAAAGTTTTAGATTTTAGAAAAACAGACTTTTCTAAAATTATAATATGCGTGGAGTCCAAGAGAAATGTGATTATTTAAAAGTTGCACTGCTGAAGGCAACAGAAAATTGCATTAGGCTTGTCAGTAAAAGCTAAAAATGTAAGAAGTCTCTGCAGCTGCTTCGCTCTGCACAAACCTGGTAGTAGGTAACATGCTGTCACTTTCTCCTAGCTTGCTGCCACTACAGGGTCTGGTCCTGGTCTTAAAGAGCTGCAGCACCCAACTGGGCCAGTGTTCAGCAGAAATGTTTCCCAGTGTTCACTGCATTCCTGTCACGCACAGTTTGGGAACCACTGCTCTACTTGTTTTCTTTCCCCTTAATCTGTGTGTACAGTTTTAATTGTACACCAAACTATGAGGGAAAAGAAGTCTTAATCTGCATTTTCTAAAAAATAAAAAAAAGATCTATATCTTTAGCTATTTGTTTCTTATTCTGCGTACGAAGTGTCACAGACATACCTATACCCAGCACCAGCACCACTCCTCCCCTCCGGCCACACGGGCAGAACGCACTGCGTGGCTGCATTACCTCAGTCCTTAGGTCATGCGGATCGAATGCTCCACATGGCCACACGGCCTGAATATAATACTTACCTTCAGTCCAGCGAACGGCTCTCTCTGCTGGTTTGTGGGACAAACTGCAACCCCTAAAAAAAAAGAAATAGCCATGATGTCATTCCTTTAAAGGCGACCCAATACTGTTTGAGCTCGCAGAGATGACGTGGACCAATGGGAACTCTTTTGAACCTATTAAAGGCTTGTTTTAGCCTCCATTCTTTGCCCTATCGTGGTTCCTGTTTGGATTTTCATTTAGTGGTCCTGGTGATTCTCTTGTGATTTCCTGTGTTTGACCTTGACTTCGTATTTGACTTTTGATTTCTGATATCCTGACCCCGGCTTCATATTTGACTCATGTTTTCTGGTATCCTGACCCCGGCTACGTATTTGACTCGTGATTTCTGGTATCCTGACCATGGCTTTGTCTTGAGTATTTCTGTTATTCCTGTCCTTGATTTATCTTGACCCTGTTTCTTGTTGTATTAATACGTTACGTCCAGCCATTCTGTCATGCTTACCTTGGTTGGGGAATCCTTTTAGGTGAAGAGGGAAACTCTCCACACTCCTGGGCTTACCTCCAGCAGTTCAAATGCTGGCTGCTTAAGCTCTGCCCCCTCGTATGACGCGCCACTGATGACATCACAGCCCACCAAAATGTTCAATCTCAGACGTTTTGGGGGCGGGACTTCAAATTTTAATATCCTACCTATAAAAGGCAGATTTAACCATAGTTCTTTGAACTGTTGTGGTTCTACTCACAGTTCCTAATAGTGTTTTGCTTTTCAATGTATCTTGTGTTTTGACCTCGGATTTCTGACTATTTTCGTTTCTGTGTTCCTGACCCGGCTTTGGTATCGTGCTTCTGTGATTTCTGGTTCCCTTAACTCAGCTTGTATTCCTCGATTCTGTGACTTCTGGTTCCCTTAACCTTGGCTTGTCCCTGACCATTCTTTATCTGTTTAACTTCAAGTCCAGCCATTCTAAGGGTTCTGTATACGTTCTTCTATTACATCCTGCATGTTGGGTCTCTATGGAATCCTGACACATTCTAAGGCTCGGCAATACTTTTTCTTGTGTGTTTACATGTTGTTCTCCTTCTGTATATGATCCTGTTGATTCTTTCTGTATATTTGTTTGACTTGGTAATTGGGGTTCTCCTGTTGAGAATGGTTCAAGATGCTTTTGCCTATCTGGGGAAAGAAGTTTGAGAGCCCTTTTTTCTTGTTTTGACTCTTTTTTTGTGTTGGTTTCAATTCTTGTGTTTTTCTTTAATGCCATTTTGGTTTATAGCTATAGTTCTTTGGTGACTAGTGGTTCTTTTTATTAGGTGGAAGATCACTAATGTTATTGTGATATGTAATTGGTTTCTATTCAATTTAGTAGCAGCTTATTTAATGCGCTTTGGTATGGAATTTATCTTCCAGTAATTCCTATTTTGCTGCCTTATTCAGGCAAAATTTACAAAAATAAATGAATAAATTTGTCCCTCTCCCTTTGACGCTAGTCACAATGCTATGTCTGTGGCAATTTCCTTATATATTCAAGTTAAATTGCAAGGCTTCTTTATATTTTCTCTTTCCTTTCTGCTTTCCCCTTTCTATTTCCCTTTTTCGATTATTGCTCGTTCTGAATTAGTTTTTACTAGACAGGCCCCTTTGTGAGAGTATAACCTTTTGCCATCACTTACAAGATAACTTTTTTTTTTTTTTTAAATGCAAGAAGTTAAGTATTTACAAGTTGTCTATTTCAATATTATGCTACCATATATTTAGTTGGATATATATGATTTTGCTTTATTTTGGGTGGGATACAATGTTCCCACATGTGCTCTAATTTTAAAGTATGGAGTACTTGATACCAAACATGAATAGTACTCTTTTTTTTCTCCTTTAATACTTTCCATCTGATTTTTTCCCCTCTAGTATAGAAAATGTCTTTAGTAGACAAACCCCATTAGAAAAAAAAGTCATTTTCTAGAAGATGCCCTTCAGTTCTTTAACTTGAAAGATCCAGTCCAAAAAAGTATAAATACAAAAAATACAAAGAGCTGTATGCTCTTTTGTCCTGTATAAGTGATTATCAATCTAAAGAAACAAATTGTCCTTTGAGGCTGCTTTGTTTTTTTTACTTTTTAATTTTTAGCACGTGGTATTAAATGTGTAACTAATGGTACCGGCAGGTCCGATAACTAACAGTAACAGTTGCAATAGAAAAAAGAAAAAAATGCTATAGATGAAATTCCAGAATATATCCACAATGAACAAAAAGATCAATTGCTGTTGAAAGCCTCTATGAGCTTGATGTTTTTGCTTGCATTACCAAACATATTAAGATCTGTAAAAGACATATCTTTGAATACAGGGAGCAATTGTGCCATTGCCAGATTAAGTGACCCATTATGAGCAATTAAACCTTTTTAAGCATTTGATGCTTAATTAGCTAAATATTTTTTGTTTCGCATTGGTGATCTTAATGCAGCGATAGACACAAAGACATGTAGAGATCCACAAGCTGGAAGAAAACAGAAACAGTCAAGTTAATGTGAGCGGTTGAGAAATAAATTGTGTAGAGATAATTTTTTCCAAGTAGTAAGAACATAAATGGAATGATGACAGACTGATCTGGAGACCGACATTAATAGAACTTAAACTGACATCAAGTTTCTCAGTAGGAGAGAGATTTTCACACTCTCCCGCACCTTTAAAGTTTATGGCAATGATGTAGGAATTACCAATTAATCCAACAACGGCCAAAGCAATCTGGAAAAACAAACCCAGCATCCAACATTTATCTCCATTCTCCAGGTAATACTGTACTTTGTAAAAAAAAATAGTTGTGTTTCTACACAGTCAACACTTACAGTAACAGAGAATTCTCACTGTTTTAAATGTAACATTTTCCCCATTATACGTAGCTGGTTAAGTTTGTTGTTTCAGCCTACACAGAAATTATGTTGCTCAGCGTTATTTATATGAATTAACAGAAAAGTGATACTATGCAAATGATCACTAACAAGCTGCTAAAACCTGAAGTTTGACTACATATTGTTATGCAAATATACAATAATGTACTTGAGACGAACTAACTCAGGCACAAGGACATTGTTGCCTTTAATGTACTCACCTTGAAATCAAATCTAATTGCTCACTTGATGTTGTTTGTCCGGACCAATAGCTCTCCTGAAAATGTGTGATTAATCCTATCTTTTATGCTTAGTTTTTTTTTATTTGTGTTTTAATTTCCCACCTGAATTTGCTGAAGCCACTTACATGGTTTTAGCTTCAAGTGCTTCTATCTGGGACTACTACTATTTTCACTTTACACATACTTTCTAGATCCTCTTTCAGTCCTTGATATTTGTTCACCTTCTCATGTTCCATCTTCTTGACGCTTTGGTCACTGGATATTGCCACATTCTCCACTACTGCAGTCTTCTGATTCTTGTCTACCACCATAATGTCAGGGTAGTTTGCTAGTACTTGCTTGTCTGTCCCACAGGATCTTTGCCCTGACATCCCCAACTACCCTTTGAGATACCCCCCTATCTGGACTTAATCAGCTCCAGCCCATATTCTGTGAAGATGTTTTGGTACACAATACCGGCAACTTGGTTGTGCCTCTGTACATTGTTACTGCCATCATCTTGCACCCAGCAACTATGTGCTGGATTGTCTCAGAGAACTCTTTGCAGAGTCTGCACTTTGGGTCTTGTCTGCTGTGGTAGAACCCTACTTCTTTTGATATTGTGCTGAGTGCCTTATCCTGTGCTGCTCTGATTAGTACCTCAGTGCTGTCTTTCAGTCTTGGTTTTTCCAACCACTTGTAGGATATTGTTATGTGAACCATGTCCACTATCTGCCAATGGTACATCCCATTGAGAGGTTTGTCTTGCCATGAAACCTCCTCCTATTCTGCATCATCTATCTGTTGTTGTATCAGGCATCCCCTTAACAGTTCTGCCATATTTGTGATGTACTTTTGGATAGACTATGTTCTTGACATTCAATATGCTGCAGCATCCTTTTTTCTAGCTGGTGTACAGTCTCTGGGTGCCTCAGTTCCAGTGAAATCCTTCATTTATAGTGTCTTGATATTCAAGTCCAACTCTTCTATTTGCCAAGTTATTAGCTCAGCTGAGTACCTTATGACTTATAGGGATGTGCTGATGGCATTGATATTCTTCTTGCCATTGAGCTTGGACTTCATGACCTGTCTAACTCTCTGGAGTCCATGTGTTAGACAGCCACTTAGATGTAGCTGTCCTCCATGCCTCTTCCTTATTGGGGATACCATAAACATTTATACTTGCCATCAGCCTGCTTTCTTTGGAGCTCTCTACTCTAGCCTACCGGATTGCTTGTAAAAGATGAGAATTGGATAATCTGGTTCTCACATAGTGTATATAAGTTGTGACAGTAATATTGTTTGGTGGTGGATATAAATCACACACAGTATATATCACCTTAAAACATGTTTTGCTGTAAATTTTGATTTTTGGGAGGTTCCAATTGTAATGCATCCTAAGCAACAGGACGTGATCACTTCCATGTTGAGGTCAATCTTACTTTCAATCAGGCAGCATGCATATATTTGTGTGTGCTTAATTGTATGTAACTTGTCCTGGAGAAAGTTAACCACAAGCAAGAAGTTATATATGAATTTAAAAGTCCTAGGAGTGCCGTTTGTTTGGAAGGTTGAATATCTACTTAACGTTGTACCTGGCAAGTTGATATTGAAGTCCTCAAGTGCAAAAATCTGAGTGTGATTATATGTTAAACCACAAGAAAAGGCTGCATACAGATAATTACCCTTTAAGGGGCACTTCCAACAGCTTGTATATAAAATACACCGTTCTTACATGAAATACCTCTGAACTTATTTGAAAAAGATACATGTAAACAATTCAAAAGTAAAAAGCACTAGCTTCTTAGGTACTATGCGACTAAGTATCCTTTGGAAAACAATGATACACTGAAACTTTATTAGACTAATATTGTACAAAGGATACTATCGTGTCAATGTGTCCACGTACTAGTGTTACTAAATTCTATATTCCCCTCTATAGAATTGTGTCAATGCAACTAGAAGGCAATACACAACGATGTAAATATTTGAAAGGTGCCGTGGAGAGCCAAGTTAATTTGCAACTTATTTTCGTTGGGACCAAAAGCTGGGTCTAGCTTATCACTATTATTTGTATTCTATCTCATTTTGACTTCCATCACCCGATATTTTGAGGAGATATTCATTCTGACCATAATAAAAGGGGAGATTTTGATTGGATATTAGTGTCATCAATCACTTGATTCCAGCCCACAGCATCCTCACGTGGATGTAACTGAAAAGTCACTGATGACGCAGCATGATTCTGATGCTGATTGGCCATTCGGCCATTCCCGTGTGGATGTAAAGGGGAGATTTTGATTGGATATTAGTGCCATCAATCATTGGATTACGGCCCACAGCATCCCCACGTGGATGCAACTGAAACGTCACTGAGGACGCAGCATGACTCTGTTGCTGATTGGCCATTCGGCCGCCCCCACGTGGGTGCAATTGAAAACGTCATTGATGATGCACCATGGTTCCGATGCTGATTGGCCACGTGCATATTTAAATATTTGGGACTTTTGGGCGGGAGTTTCTAGCCCCTGACGAAGGAGTCTTTGCACTCCGAAACGCGCGTCGGGCTTTTTAGCTCACTTCACTCAAGCATGTCACTGTGCACTAGAAGGGAATTTTTTGTCACTTTTCCATTTTTGTTATATAGTTCTCCTTTTTTTGTTTATGCATGTAATTCTCAGCTGAAGGGTTTAGGGACATTGGGACACCGGGCTAAGAAGTAGCTTTAGTATAGAACACCCACGAAGGTGTTAATAAGAGATTACAGGGAATTAGTATAGTGGTGTCCTGAGCAGTCATCTTTCAAGACCTCGGTACCATTGGTCACTATTTAGTACCCTTAGATATTTCTCCCTACCAGCAATCTATTTATAGCAATTATTTGTTAGCCACTATAACTATTTCCCTATTACAAGGACCTTCTTTCCACTGTTTCATTTAGGATCCCTTGGTATATTATTGGGTATCTTAATCATTCCACTGTCAATCTATTTCCTCGCTGTTTTATCCCCCTCTTTATGGCTCTCCACGGCACCTTTCAAATATTTACATTGCTGTGGATTGCCTTCTAGTTGCATTGACACAATTCTATAGAGGGGAATATAGAATTTAGTAACACTAGTACGTGGACATATTGACATGATAGTATCCTTTGTACAATATTAGTCTAATAAAGTTTCAGTGTATCATTGTTTTCCAAAGGATACTTAGTCGCATAGTACCTAAGAAGCTAGTGCTTTTTACTTTTGAATTGTTTACATGTATCTTTTTCAAATAAGTTCAGAGGTATTTAATGTAAGAACGGTGTATTTTATATACAAGCTGTTGGAAGTGCCCCTTAAATTGTAATCTTCCTTATTCAGCCTTTTCTTGTGGTTTTTCATTTTATTCGGGTTCAAGCCCATATTTGGTGGAGCTGGTACCACCATCCTGACCAAATTTCCCTAGTCTTCGTTACAAAATATTTTGGTCAAAGACGAAGGGACATTTTTCTCTATTTTCTTATTAAGTGTGATTATATGTTATTTATGGTCAGAGACAAAGGTCAAGAAACATTGCAAAGTCAGTTGTGGTGTGCCTAAACCAAAATTTGGGTAGGCCTGTAAATAAAGAGGTCACACCAAGATAGTGATTAAGAAAATGGAGCAGTGGGTGGGATGAATGGATTGACAACAGCCCAGAGGAGGGGGTCTGCCTGTGTTTAAATTGTAGTCAGAAGATTTCCAACGTTTTAATCTTTTAATTATAAAATTAAATGCTGCAGTGATTCTAAATGAATATCCTAAATATGAGGAAGGTGCGAAACCAAGTCTTATGAAGACCATCCTAATGTACAAAATAAATGTAGTTGATGTGAGTGGTTTACCGTGCAGAATCAACACTTCTTCACATTAAGATCTACTTAAAAGTCGATTAGCTTGTGTTTTTATGTACATAGTGGTCAAAGGAAAAAGACATATGAACATGCATTTAGGGGTATAATTAACAGGGGAGAAGTCATGACCAGACAGGTGACCAAAGAGACATGACATATAATTAAGTGGAAAAAGACCATAATACCAACAAAATCATGGACAAATAAGGATAAGAATAGAAGTAAAAATAAATAAATTAACCACCCTTTCTACAGAGTGAGGGTATACAGCATGCCATAGGAGATGGAAAAAAAAAAAGGGGAGAAACATATGGAGAGACTGGAAAAAATGGCAAATGATCATGCAAAATAGAACTATTTTTTCTTAATGTGAAGAAATGTTGATTCTGCACGGTAAACCACTCATTAAGAGTGATTTCTGCACCCATCCCGGATGAGCCAACAGATCAGACTCAGAGGGTTCTTCACATGCTAGACTGACTACGTAGTGTACCTTCTCAAGTGTCCATGCGGTCTGGACTATGTAGGAAAAACAATACATGCCCTAGAAGACCAGGTGTCCCAGCATAAAACCTCAATTCGCATCATGGACTCTGATGCACCAGTCACACAACGCTTTAGAGAAAAGAGGCATATTGCCTTACAGTCATGTTACCAGGTACTTGAAAATGTTTCCCCCACTTACTAGATGAGGTAACAGGGAAAAGATACTACTATAGAAATAACCCAACTTATTAACCCAACTGCAATGATTGAAGCTTCTGGAGTCACTGAAGTTGCTGAAACTGCCAGGGGATGCAGCAAATTTCCTCACAGCTGTTCTCTTTCTAGGTTTGATTACTTGGCACTTTGGGCTATGTGAGCATGCTTTTTTATGTATATACATTGTTTGTATCTCCTTTACACATTAGAACATTAGCATTGAGAAAGGGCTTGTGCCCGAAACGTTTGCTGTCTGTACTGTGTCCTCAAAAAAATTGTGGTAGCACCTGGGTGTGCACATTTATACTGGATGCGCAAGATGTCTATTAATATTTGATGTTTGTTTCTAATGCATTTATATGTCTTAAAAAATTTATAAAACAGGTGTTTCAAGTGAACACTCCACTTTGGATTGGCTGACGGCACCTGAAGGCAGTAGACGACAGATTTAAAAATGGAGATGCAGCAAGAGCAGACCACAGAGATGCTGTGGAGTCCATGATAAAGGCCCCAGATGGACGAAACGCGGCAAGGAGAGACAGACTTTTTTATTCTATTTCATTTAATTTATCCATACTTTTATTGTTGTTTTCACCTTACCTTTGTACTTGAACCATCTCAAACTGTTTAAGTAAATCCGGTTTCTTCTTTCAGACTTCGTGAAGTGTTTTACTAATGAGCTTACTATTTTTTATTTTGTCTTGTGAGTGCAACTTATATATAATATATATTGATTATACTTTCATACAGTTTAGCACTATGTATACAAAAATAGACTAAAGGACATAAGGTGCTGCAGTACTTTGATCTGTTATATGCCTACTATCAATTTCCATTTGTAAGTGCAATATATCTACGATTCCCTTATTATGGTATTACACTATTTGTGGTTCTCTTTTTTATTTTATTATGGTATTACAC
>OW240922.1:81701838-81726029 GCA_933207985.1 Pelobates cultripes
ATTATTTGTCACAATTAATGTATATTTGTGATACATTTTGTGAATTAATGTGTAAAATATAAAATTCACTAATAAGAAAATGCAAGGGTCTAAAAGATTTTAAATTAGTGAGGGTTTTTTGGCTTTAATAAGCAAGGGGATACAGTCCCATATCAATTTATAATATTAATAAAAATTATTATTTTTTGATTTTTATTAAACATTATTTTAATATTTTATTTACCCTATAAATATTCTCACAACACGAGGTCTATCCAGAACACAAAATCCAGACATTGTTAATATAACAAGAATGGTTTGCACAACATGTAGGTAACCTGGTAGTCAAGGAGAGTGGACTGGACTGCACATGATTATTTTACAACTTTTCAGGCAAGAGGAACACCCACTGGACCTGATGGGGCACCAGGTCACATTGTACAGACCAACAGAAACAATGTAACAATGCCTGATACTCCCACATACAGCACACAACCTCTCCCCTCTGCCTGTGATACAATTAAGGTAGACAATGGATTAACGTAATTATCCCCAAGCGTAAAAAACACATTCTACAAAGTCTCATAAGTACCCCAAAATACAACATGTCCCCATAAAATCACATCCCCTGATAGCCCTGATCTGGGTGAACAACATATCCAAATCACCCAGATCAGAGCAGGGGTTCAGGAAATTCCTGGAAGTCTCTTTTTGACCGACCGCACGCATGATTTCATGCCGAAAACAGTTCCAGAGAATTAGGCTGTGCGGCCGGTCTATTTTCAATGTCTACGTTTAGGTTAAATAGTTGAATAGTCAATGTGTGCCATGAAGCACTGGAGAAGCCTGGTTGCTTGCCTGTTGCTTTTGGACTATGGCCCCACATTAAAAACCTTTTATTTTCCCTGCAGAAAGGCTTGTTCCTGCCTTTCTGCCTGGGCATTCAGTAGATTGAATCTACCAAACCAAAGCACGAATGAAGGGACCACCTGGGCAAGGAGTGTGAGGGATTAACCTCCCAGAAGCTGCGGTTAACCGCAGCTTAATTGGTGAACGCTGGGTGGTCACTGTTCGTATAACCGAACACGTGGCAGCGGTCATCTTAAACTCCCGAACGGCCAGCGGTGTTCAGCTACAAAACTATGGAACTGAAAACGGACACTTATTTGCGCGAACACAGCTGAGCCGCCGACCTCCCTTCTCCTGCCTTTGGTCATTTATTAGAACGCCGGTCCATTCGGTATTTTAATGTGTGAACAGCGCTACCCCAGATAGCTAAGCCATGGAGCCCATTTGTATACCGAAAGACTATGGGAAAGACTTTGACTCCATAGAGATTGAACTGTATGTATGTGATCTGAGCTTCATTCGGTAATAATGTGCGCTCAGATCTAAGCTGTCTGGGGACATGTAGAATGTATATGTATTATGTAGTAATTGTAACACTGTGTCATTTTATGTCTTTGGAAGACCAGCATAAAAGCCGGGCAGGTAGCCCCAGTAAATCAGTTCTCCTTGATCCTCAAATGAAGTGTCATCTCGTTCTTGGGGGAATTGGATTGTATGCTGTTACAGTGCGACTGCCAGGAGTGTAAGCTGTTCATATTGTTTTTCCTGTTTGGTTGTTTAACAGCATTCATGTGTTTCCTGTTCGGGAGTTGGAGGATTCGTATGGTTTCAGTTCGGGAGTTGGAGAATTTGTGTGTTTGGAGTTCGGGAGATTGGTGATTGCAGTAGCTGCCTGTGCATCTGAAAGGGGAATATCGCCTAAACGGTTTTTAACCTCTTGTGTGCAAAACGGCCTGTTACAGTGTGCTTCGACTTACCAAACGCCTTTCGACTACCATTCAAATTGTCGAAGTTCCCTGGAAGGTAACTTTTCAGCGGTGTTCGTGCCGTTACGTGTCCGATTTGAGTTCCATGAACTCGATGACAAAACACAGCTGAACATGTTTGACCAAATAAGATACCGCCGCCACGTGTTCGAATGGCGGCCACTTCGACTACTTCGAAAGTTCGAATCTGTTCCAGTATAAGTCCCAATGGCAGAAACAGTGCCTTAGAACCAAATAAGTCACAGGGGCCATAATCACAAGGTAAAATGCTGGCAAGTAGTCCTCTCCAAAGCCCAGTGGCAAAGTGGTTTTCGTCACAACTTGGTTCAGCACATTTCGTTTATTGATATTTGTTTATTTTGTTTGTACCCACCTGGTTCAGTTCCTGAACAACAATTAATAGAAAGTTGCACTGGGTCATTTTGTCTCCCGAACGCAGGCAGCAGAACTTCATTGTCGAGTGCCTGGAACTGATTTCGGCCAGGCACTCCCATGAATGCTGGTGAAAATAGACCTGCTGCCCGTTCAAGTTCCCGACCACCTACACGAACGGTGCTCGGGAGATATGAACTACCGAATGAGGGGAGCATTCTACACTTAAAAGATGTCATATAAACTATGTGGTTTTTAAACAGAAACCCCATAAACGGAGACCGGCCCCTGCCACAATTTCCCTGGAACTATTGTGGGCTTTGACCTTGTGATATCAATTCAAAACTACGAAACCAATCTGAATGATTTTTATATATGATGGTCACTCAGATCAGGGCTATCCAGAGATATAACTTTTGTAGGGTTTCCATGGATTTTGGGGGTACTTTTGGCATCTTTGAAAATTATGTTTTTCTGTACCTGGAGATAATTGAGTTTGTACAGTTCCCAACTCAATTATCTCTCAGGCACTGAGAAGGAGTTTCCTACATGTATAAATGCTGTCACTGTGCTCGCATTAAACAGTTCTACTCCCGGCATTAAGTCTCGGAATATGTGTGGGGGATATGCGATACTGGCGATATTTTACTTCAGGATTATTGGAGCTATTTTATTTGGGGAAAAGGGAATCCGTGGCGGCGATATGTTGGCGGTCCGCCACAAATATATTGAATATATATCCGAAATAGGTTATCAATCCAGGATATTTCGTACAACAATTTTCATTATACTGTATCCAAAATATTTACATGTAAAAATGCCGATGTTTCAGTTCTTCCAAGAGAACTCTCCTCAGGACATGCTTGTTTAAGCATATATTTCTTCAAGACTTGCTTATTTAAGCAGTATTAAAGGATACTTTTTTTTATTGGACTAACAAAATATTTAAAAGACAAGCTTTCAAAAGTTTTCCTTTTTTTCTGAGGTGTTTTTTAGAATGATCTGACTAAGAAATTGTGGAGATTTTCCCATTATCCATACATTTATCAAGCTAATATGATGGACTGGAAAAAAAAATGAGGGGTAGCAATAATGATTTATAATAAGGTCAAGTTTGAGCTGATCTTTGAGGAAACAGATTCTTCATTCTGATCTGTAAAATCACCAATTTAATATATACAGTAGTAATATATACTTGCATCCATCAAGTTCAGCCTTCCTCACAAATGTTGTTGCTGTTGATCCAAAAGAAGGCAAAAAACCTGGTCTGAAGTGCTTCCAATTTTGCCACAAACTAGGAAAAAATTCCTTCTTGACCCCAAAATAGCAGTCAGATGTCTCCTTGGATCAAGCAGCTATTACCCCACTAATTAGAAATTATATCCCTGTATGTTATGTTTTTGTAAGTATTTATCCAATTTCAGTTTAAACATCTGTATGGACTCTGACAAAACCACCTCTTCGGGCAGAGAATCCCATATCCTTATTGTTCTTACTGTAAAAAAAACTTTTCTTTGCCTTAGATGAAATCTCCTTTCTTCCAGCCTAAATGTGTGACCTCGTGTCCTATGTATAGCCTTGTTTATGAATAGATTTCCAGATAATGGTTTGTACTGGCCCCGAATATATTTGTATAAAGTTATCATATCCCCTCTCAGGCGTCATTTTTCCAAACTAAACAGATTTAATTTTTTTTTAACCGTAATCAATCGTAATCAATCTCTAACAAAATTTTTAGAAAAGAAAATGAATAGAATAGATCAGATAACACAAGGTATATTAATACTGGGAGGTGACTTTAACTGTGTCTCAGACATAAAATTAGATAAAAAGTTGTCACTTCATGCAATTATAGATCCCAAATAAAACATATTTTAGATTTACTTTAAGATTTTCTTTAAAAAAAATTATTTGTATTACACCCCCTAGACCGGGATTATACCTTCTTCTCAAACATACACTGCTCATATTCAAGGATTGATTTGTTTACTTGTAAATTACATTCAATAAACAGATGTATTTCTTCAAAGATTGGCTCAATTACATGGACAGACCATGCACCTATGTTTTTTAAAGATTAAAAATAATAGAGAATATACTCCACAAACAACAGGGAGACTAAATTAATTTTCATGTTCACCTGGCCCGGACATGGATAAGTTTATAAAACAAGCTGAGGACTTCTTTGACATTAATGGTAATGGAGAAGCTTCAATTTTCTCAGTATGGGGATACTTTAAATGCTATATGAAAGGTCTATTTCTAAAACTTGGCTCACAGATGAAAAAAAAAAGCAGAGAATCTTTATCAAATTTGCATATATCTTTATCTGAACAAGAGAAAATAAATAAAGATAATCCAAATTCAAACACTTCTAAAAAAGTATGCACATTCAAAATCAAATTAAAATCAAACGTCAAGAAAAAAGAAATAGAAACAATGATTTAAAGCAAAACTGGTATCTAAATAATAATACAATTGACAAACTCCTCTCTAATACATTAAAATTCAAAAAGAAGAATAATTGAATATCTAAAATAAAAATAAGGAATAAAACTCTTTTATCCCCTAAACAAATTGGAGAGCATTTAGATTATACTATCATACTCTGTGTAATTTAAAAACTAATGGAAATGAGAAAATACAAGATAATATTATCAAAGAATTTCTAAAAAAAAAAATTTAACTTCATCAAATTTAAAAATTTAGAACAATTAAATAAACCTATCTCTATTTTTGAGATCCAAAATACAATAATATAGCTGAAAATGCCAAAGCCCTAGGACTAGATGGATTCTCAGAGTTTTTGTTATAAAATATTTAATAAAATAGATTCTCCTGTGTTACAATGCATTTATACAGAATTCTCTATTTGCAAAAGTATTCCACAAGTATTACTTCGGGCCAATGTTCTCCCGATCACCAAGCCTGGGAAGGACCATGACACCCTGTCAAATTATCGCCCTATATCACTGATCAACTTAGATATTAAAATATTTTCAAAGATACTAGCGGAAAGACTGAAAATTATAATTTCCGAGATTATCAATAGAGATCAAACAGGTTTTGTCGCAGGAAGAGATATAGCTGACAACACTCTGAAAATTTTAAATATAATAGATCATCTAAAAATGCAAAAAGCACAATCAGCCTTCATAGCAATTGATGCTGAGAAGGCTTTTGACAGGGTGAACTGGAAATTTCTAGGTTTGGTGATGGCGAACTTTGGCCTGACGGATTTTTTCAAGGAGAGTACAATGTCATGTTATACAAATTTGCAAGCTAGAGTCATTTGTCTAGGTATGGTGTTAAAATGGTTTGATGTCCGAAATGGCACTAGACAAGGATACCCCTGGCACTGCTCCTGTACATATTAACCATAGAACTCCTAGTAGCTTTAATTATACAAAATGATAAGGTATACATATTTTTTCAGAACAATATAGAATCACTGTATATGCAGATGATGTTTTACTAACTGTATTCAATCCAGTAGAATCCATTGCGCATGTATTAAACTTTCAGAACTTTCAGAATTTCAGAATTTGGCAAATACTCAGGATATAAATTAAATATCAACAAAACCCAAATAATAACTTTTATTATGCTTTCATAACAACTAAGGTATCTAAATGATAGATATAAGTGGAATTTTAAAAATGACAAGATAGATTATCTAGGCATACAAATTGGATCAAATATAGATAAAATCATAGAAGATAATTATAAGAAATTATTACTTTTGGCTAAAGAGAACTTCAATAAATGCAAGATGCCAGAAATCTCTTGGATTGGCCGTATTAACACTGTTTCGGCATATGTTATATCAAAATTAACCTACCTTTTTCGAACAATACCTATAACAGTACCTGTGTCAATACTTTTAGAGTTCAAAAAATTATTTATGAAGTTCATTTGGGGAGAGAAAATACCTGGAGTTTCATATAATGCATTAACTAAAAGAGTAGATACATGTGGAATAAATTTCCCTGATATTATTGAACTACATGATTGTACTATGTTTACTCATTTTATGAAATAGGATAATTTTATCAGTTTAGATTCAAGCTGCAAAATTATGGAAATTAATTCAGAATTAAATACTTCTTTATTTTATCTGGCTTGGATTGGCTCTTTACATTATAGAAATTTTACATCCTTAAATAAGATAGTAAATGACACAATTATGTCCCTGAAAATATATAAAAATAAATTGGGTATATTTAATGAACTAGTTCTTACTGCACCTATTGAGGTTCTTCAATTTTATATTAAAGATATAAACCTATCTAAATGGATAGAATGCAATATTCAGAAATTAATACAAATTGCCCCCCAAGGGAAAATAAAACTATTTATAGATATTCAATAACAATTTGGATTACCTGACCAGAAATGGCTTAATTATGACAAAATAAAACAGGCTATTAGGGAACATCCAGAATTAGAAAATCATATTAGTAATCGTTATAAAAACAAACAAATCACAAAATCTGTTTTTAATTTAAAATCTAAAGGATACAGAAAAAACAAAATCCATAAATAAATGGGAAAGATACATAAATAAATCTTTTGCAATGAACAAATGGGGAGACGAATGTATTAGAATTAGGACAACTCATAGTCTTAACCTACAAGAAACTTTCTTTAAAATCACCCACAGATGGTATCTCACTCCTCATAGAATTAAGAAATTTAAAACTAGATATTCAAAAAATGTTGGAGATGTATAAAATGAAGAGGTACACTTTACCATATGTGGTGGGAATGTGAAGATTTAGCAGGAATTAAGCAGCATATTTCCAACCGATTTATACAGCTAGGCATAACCCAAATTTTCGTTATTGCCCCAAACTTTCTTATTTTATTTAGATTTTTCAAATTGTGACTCTGAACAGAAAACCTTTCTTATCCATATTGTAATGGCAACAAAACTTATAATAGCAAGAAAATGGAAAGTTCCAACAGCACCATGCTGGTTGGAAATAAAAAAAACAAATTAACTATCAAAGACAGATGGAAGAGTGATTTTATAGAAATTCTGGTAGGCTTTCCCAACATAACGAAATATGGGAAACATGAATCACTCTATCCTAGAGAAAAAATAAAATAATACCCCGAGAAACAGAAATAGTCATACAAAAGATAAGACATAAACTGGTTCTAGTTTAACATATCATCCTATCTTAAGAATGCCAGTACACCCTCACGATGCTTAACCACAATACTTTCTCTCACCATCTTTAATCTTGCTCGTTCTTCAGTTTTTTTTTCTTTCTGTTAACATGTTGTATGAATGAATCATTGGAGTTGGACAAAACATTATCTTACTTTACCGACAAGATCAAACAGCTAAGGAAAGAATTCTCCCCTCCTTGCCATTCTCTTTCTCAACCACACATAGATCATGCCTTTCTTACCCTTCAGACTTTCTCCCCGGCTACTGACCAAGAGGTGGCTGCTCTTCTCCTTTCCTCTCGCCCCACCACTTGCCCAGTCAATCATGTCCCATATCACTTGATTAGATCTCTCTCCACTTGTCTCTTGCTGTCCTTAACGCACATCTTCAACTGCTCTCTCTCTTCTGGCATTGTCCCTGCTGACCTTAAACATGCCACTGTAGTTCCTATCCTGAAAAAAACATCTCTTGACCCGTCCTCCCCCTCTAACTATCATCCTATGTCCCTGCTCCCTTTTTCCTCAAAGCTTCTGGAAAGACTTGTCTTTACCCGTGTGTCTCATTTCCTCAATTCCAACTTTCTTCTTGACCCTCTTCAATATGGCTTCCTCCCCCTCCACTCTACTGAGACTGCACTTATCAAAGTTACTAATGACCTAATCGTGGCTAAATCCAAAGGCCACTACTCCATACTAATTCTTCTTGACCTCTCTGCTGCTTTGACACAGTTGATCATGCTCTCCTTCCTCAAACTCTTCAATCACTCAGTCTCTGTGACTCTGTCCTCTCGTGGTTTTCCTCTTATCTCTCCCAACGCTCATTCAGTGTCTCCTTTTCTTTTTTTTTAAATTCTTTATTTTTGTATTGACATAAATGTACAGACATTTGTCAGATATCAAAATTCAATATACAACATAAACCGTTTACGAACATTTGACATATATAACCATTTGTTGGGCTCTACCCAGTCTTATAGTACATGAGTGTATAACTGTCATACCCATTTCACATATCCAATGTGTGCGGCTCATATCTGTCTCTACGGTTGCTTTAAGATAATCAATACTATTTTTTGTTTAAACTAGAACGTGAAGAAGATAACTAAGGGGAAGGGGTTAACTAGCACTGTGTTATGTAGTTTCTCCTTTTCTAATGACACCTTCTCCCCTCGTCCTGTCTCTGTTGGAGTCCCACAAGGCTCTGGACTTGGTCCACTTCTATTTTCTCTTTATACTGCCTCTCTTATTACCTCTTTTGGATTCCACTACCACCTGTATGCTGATGACACCCAGATATATCTCTCCTTCCCGGACCTCTCTCCTGCCGTATTGCAACGTGTCACTGCTTGCCTTTCTTCCATCTCTGACTGGATGTCCTCCTGCTTTCTGAAAATCAATCTCTCTAAAACTGAGCTCCTTGTCTTTCCTCCTTCTAATACTGATCCTCCTCTTTCTCTCTCCCTTCAAGTTAGTGGTACCCACATAAGTCCATCCTTGCAAGCGCGCTGTCTTGGTGTCATACTTGATTCGGCTTTACCTTTGAGCCTCACATTCAGTATGTTGCCAAATTCTGTAGATTCCATCTTAAAAACATTGCCCGCATCCGCCCCTTTCTTACGCAAGATGCTACCAAGGAGCTTGTCCATGCTCTAGTAATTTCCCACATGGATTATTGTAACCCTCTCCTGCTTGGTCTTCCCAAAAGCCGTACTGCACTGCTACAGTCCATAATGAACGCTGCCACCAGACTGATTTTCCTCTCTAGTCGGTTCTCTCACACCTCACCCCTCTTACATTGGCTTCCTGTATGCTATAATTCAATTCAAGGTACTAATTCACACCTATAAAGCACTGAACAACTCTAGCCCCTCTTATATCTCTTCACAGATCCATAGGTATGTCCCTTCTCGGTCTCTCCGATCTGCCCGTGACCACCTCCTGTCCGTTTTTCGCACCCGTACGGCCAACTAACAATTGCAGGACTTCTCACGGGCTGCTCCCTTCCTATTGAATAGCCTGCCTACCGCCATCAGACTCTCCCCTAGTCTTGCATCTTTTAAGAAGTGCCTTAAAACCCATCTCTTTAGGAAAGCTTATGGCCTCCCAGACTAACCTCTACCTCACATACCTGTCTCTTGCGCTCTCCTAAAGGGTAGCACTCTACTCTCTCCTCCAGCTCACTCCCACCTTATTTGATAGCAAATTCCTGTCCTATTGTGTTTTACATCCCACCTCCTATAGAATGTAAGCTCGTTTAAACAAGGTCCTCTCCAAACTATTGTTCATATAGTAAAGTAGGAAAGAGAGCGCAAAAAAAGTATATAGTTAATTTGTATAAAATGGTACAAAGTACCTCCAAAAATGTAGCTGCTAAACAGAAAAAGAATTTTCCCAAATTCTATGAACAGAAATTTTTTTTGATTATATTGTCAGCGCTTAGTAGATAATCCCCTTAAGTGGGTTATCTACTAAGCGCTGACAATATAATAAAAAAAAAAAACTATTGTTCATGTAAGTTTTGTTTGTAATTGTCCTATTTATAGTTAAATCCCCCCTCTCATAATATTGTAAAGCGCTACGGAATCTGTTGGCGCTATATAAATGGCAATAATAATAATAATAATAGGATAACGCACTTAGAGATATATAAATTCCCACTAATACCCTAACGTTAGTTATATATGTAACTTAAAATATTGTCCACCTGGCCACTGCACGGAAGGTGGAACTATACAGGCTCCTGTCCACACAGTCCTATGACTCCATGCCTGGCACAAGCTCACAGGGTGGCTGTAATGACCACACAGGGGATGTTCAAGGTACTTTGAACAGTATCCTGGTTTCCCTACAGAGCATGATTGACTGTTTGATTAAACTGTAAACGATATCCCCTAACCCTTCGGTGGCATGGACATTCCAGCTCCAACCCCTGCTATCACGATCAAGGAAAATAGTGCAGGCACGTGTCCTGACTATGGTCCTTAAGGCCAGGGACCCTAGACTGAATAAAAAACTTTCCATCTCTGAGTTTGTACTCGCCTTTGGGCTATACAGGGATGTTATCTCTTTCGTATACCCCAAAAGGCGTAACAAGCTCGATCTCCTCCTCGAGTTGGTGGTCTTGGGATACAAGTATGGGGCCTTTATGTTTTATGATTACCATAAGTCGGTGTCAGTCATGGCAGCTGCAGCTCTGACCCAGTTCAACTTTCAGACTGACTGGAGTCAGTTGGACACAGAGCTGTTCTGCTGGCATTTCGCTGGTTTGAAGCCCCCGGCTTGCATGTCCACTTCTCACACTACCAACTTTTGCCCCTGCGAGGTTGACCTGTCCACATCTACTCACTCAGCACATTTCATTCCCTCTGCCATCAGTCAGGAAAGGGGTCTGAAAGATAAGCTAGGCAGTCCCATCATCTTCTTGAGGAAGGCTCAGGTGTGCAATAACTTCAATGCTGGTGCCTACAATAACAACGCTTGCAAGTTATTACACATCTGATCTCATTGCTTTAGAGCACATGCCAAAACCATGTGCTCTACCAAACTCTTCCTCAAGAAATGACAACATAACATCTTAGCTTTTCACTTACGTTCACATCCCTCACCTCACCTAGTCGATTTCTTGGGCTCCCGATGATTTTCTATACCCCAGAGGGGAAATAATTTCTAACTGGGTGCCTTGGCTGGGTCGCAGCATAAGGATGGGGCCATCAATCTGTTGTCTAGGTGACGGGGTTTGATATTTTAGGAGGCGGTAATCTCAGCTGTTAAGAGTTGGTGCTGTTTTTGTACCCCTGCGGGGACTACTCATCCCGACCCCTTATTGGTTTCAATATCGCATTATGGGTGAAGGGGGGTTGGGAGTGTCTATTGAGGATTACCTATTCCATTCCATAAACTCATATATGGGTACAAAGCTAATAATTCTGATGACTGGATGTATCTATCGCCCAAGTTAGGGCCTTACTATGGTAGCCTCCAATCCCCCCAACCCTCAGCCTCCACCATCTCTTCTCCACATACCCCCTATTTTCCCCACTCCGGACTTAGTTGAATAGACTATATAGGCATCGGTATAGTTTGTGGCTGCAGAGGGCATCTGTGAGCATAGAGTTCAGCTGCAATTGGGATCTACTCAGGTATTGGGTTCCACGTCCTCGCCAGCAGTATTATTAAAAAGTGATTCTTAGTAAAAAAGTGCTACTAGTTACAAGGACTGATGTAGGGAGGTGATCAGTGGGTGCGAAGGTGCTGGTAAAGTAAAGTCTGATGGAGGCATGATGTCCAAATTATGAAAGAAGGCGGTAGAGTTGGTGCCCAGCAACAGGGCGTAGGCATCCCGCTTTAAAGGCGATGATTTTGAAGGGATGTTCCCCACGTCAAATGACCCTCGTGTCTGAAGCAGGTCAGCCACAGGTTTCAAATCTCTTCACCTTTGTAGCATAGCTGTCTTGATAGAGGGAGAGCATAACAATTTGATAGAGGGAGAGCATGACAATTTGGTATGTAAGTGTGTGGTCCCTGCCATATTTTAATATAGCTTCTTTGGTGGAGTAGAAATGAAGGCGGATGATGACATCCCTTGGGGCCATCTTTTAATTCCATTGGGCTGGAAGGGCTCTATGGGCCCTATTGATATCCCATTTCTCCTCTTGGATGTCCGGGAGGAGCTGTCTGAGGTATTCCGCCATCTTAATGGATAAAGGGCCTTCACATGGAGCCTCTGATAGGCCCCTATTTCAGAGATTACTGCATCTTGAGAGATTAGTTAAGTTTTCAATCATCATGATAAACAGTTTTTGTTACATAGTTAAAGAGTAAGACACCAGTGTATTGTGGGCATTCACCACTCTTCCAACTCTGGTCTCGAGGTCAGAGGTCCGAACCCCTGGGCTTGTTTTTTAGCCTCTACTCATCTGGAGTTGTGGGAGATTTCTTCCACCATATAATTACCAGATTTTACTAACTACATGATATAAAGTCATGATTTTATTAAGAACACGGAGGCGAGTATTAGGAAAAAGGGCAACTGAGTCATTTGTTACATGTGAGTTTGCAGAGGAAGAGGTTCTATTTCAACTGTCAAAAGTAAAGACAAAAAAGGTCTTCGGGGTCAGATGCGATACACCCAAAGTTATTAAAAGAACTTAATGGTGTATTAGCAAAACCATTAATGGATTTATTTAACCAATCATTGTTAACTGGAGTAGTCCCAAAAGATTGGAAATTAGTGAATGTTGTACCCATTCAAAAGAAATTTAGCAGGGAGGAGTCGGGCAACTATAGGCCAGTAAGCCTTACTTCAGTAGTTGGAAAAGTGATGGAAACCATGTTAAAGGATAGGATTGTTGAACATCTAAAATCACATGGATTTCAAGATCAGAGACAACATGGGTTTACTTCAGGGAGATCATGCAAAATAATCTTATAGATTTTTTCGATTGGGTAGCTAAAATAATAGATCAGGGTGGTGCAGTAGACATTGCTTACCTAGATTTCAGTAAGGCTTTTGACACTGTTCCACATAGAAGGCTCATTTGGCATATATTTATTTGGTCGGCCAAAGTTGGAGGAAGGAATCCACCGCCAGGGTGTTTGGATCTTCAGCTGAAGAATGACGGGAGTTGAGAATTCAACCGGGAGGCAAAGAGGTCGATATGTATCGGGCCCCAGAGTTGTTGGAATCGCATTAATATTGTGTGGTTCATTCAGTGGTGTATCCTGGTTTTGTGCGGCCCAAACATCTGATGTTAAATTGTGCCATGCAGAGATAAAATGGGATAGTCTGCACCCCACATATGACAGAGAAAGGGTGTGTGATGGTAAATAACTCACCATAAGGCCGACGGATCCCCTGGTTCCATAGGGTTGCCACGACTTGCCCCTGGTCGGGAAGAAAGGTGATGGTACCCTGGGTTCTGGAGGTTGGAACCTAGATGTGGTGGAGCCCCGATAGCCCTGGTATGAAGTCCGGACAGAGGGCCCCGATATCTGTCGGCCCCACCGAAAACCTTTTGAGAGAACACACGTTTCATATTCGTTTGTGCTTTTTCAAGTGTCGTGAAGGTACTGACATATTTTCC
Organism: Pelobates cultripes; assembly: GCA_933207985.1. Classification (NCBI taxonomy): domain Eukaryota; kingdom Metazoa; phylum Chordata; class Amphibia; order Anura; family Pelobatidae; genus Pelobates; species Pelobates cultripes. The sequence continues at coordinate 81,715,286 of OW240922.1, forward strand.
CAGGTTTTTAACGAAATTGTCACCTTTTGCCTGTGTGCCAGGCTCAGATATTGCTAGATTGAGGAGTTTTGGCAAGGGAGAAAAACAGCCAGGTAATGAAGGGCAGAGCATAATAGGGGCAGCACAAACATATATGTTAGCTGACTGAGTGTTCCCTCAGGAATGGCCCCTGGGGAACACTGGTAAACTGACTGACAACCCAGTCAGCCAATCAGCTTGCGTCCCTCCTTGAACGAGAGTCACGAGCGTCACGAGCATCACCAAAGCGTGGAAAAATTTTGCCAATCACATAATGGCCGCTATGATGCGCGGGCGGCATGGGTAGCGGATTAGGCCGCGACCTGGAGGGCAGCCAAGGAGGCTCGCCCTGAGTTAGAAGGGGGGGACCTCGGAACCACCGAGGTCATCCCGCGAGCGGTGAAACCGGGTTATAAACAACCCGAAGTTGCAAGGGGTAAGGGTTAGCCCCGGTTGAGGGGGTGAAAAACCCTGTAAGGGAAAACAAAACCAAGCAAAGAGGGGAGGTCCTGTGCAAAGGGCCCACCCCAAATATACACTCAAATAAATAAAACACAGACAATTACAGCAGAGTAGAGTATAACAACAAATACAACACAAATCTGCAGAGCAAAAATTATGAGGTACTTAGCTGAGGCAGCAGCAAAAAAAGAGGGAGTGGCTTAGGTCACATGGAAGTATATGGAATGGGGACTGCCCCCATTGGTTGAATATGTTATATGGTTAACCTTTTAAGGGTATTTGTTTTGTTTTCTATTAATATCTTAATAGTCTTTCTTTGCTGCTGAGGAATAAAGAAAGAGATAAAGCCTAATATGAGCCTCTGTGTCCTTTAATAAAATTGAATACCTCAGAGAGTTTAGTTAATATTTGTGTGGCTCCTCTAGGTTGAAGCTTGAATGCGTCACTATCTGTAATTGAAGGCGGGTATGGGGAGCCACGTGGACTCGCGTGGCCACCATCTTGGCGGCCTATGAGGACAGTGAGGCAGCAAACATGTCATCCAGAGGTAAAGTGGAATCTCGTCGTTCCTCATGCTTCATCATCGGTGGCTTTGCTCCTGAGTGAGAGTGTGACATTTAGTTGTCAGGAGCTGCAATGCTTTTGGCAAGTTTAGAATCAATTAACAGGAGGTCTCAAGCTATGCAGCCATCAAGGTCGACAGTCAGACCATGCCCCCTGTCTTGAGTATTATTTATTGTATAATATTACTTATTACACTTTGCTACTTAATACAAAGTGCTACTTACAACTAAGAGCTACATATTATAAAGTGCTATGACTTGCAAAGTGCGTACTCATATAAAGTGCTCCTTATTAAAAAGTGATTCTTAGTGAAAAGTGCTACTAGTTAAATAGCGCTTTGAGTTGCAAAGTGCTACTCAATAAAAAGTGCAACCAAATTCACAGTACTCTCTAATTTTTCAGTTAGAGTTCACATATTTGTTATAATGGGTCGTCCTGGGTCTCTTGGCTTGTGGAGTTTGGCCGCATGTAGAAAGTTCACATGTGAAGATTGAAAGACACAAGATTTTCTAATTTTTGCTGTATGTGTTTGGAAATCTGATATGTTTTGTGAGTTGATATGCAAAATCCTTGGTGGGGTCCTATTCTAATTTCCTGTAGTAATTTTCATCAGACAATTGTCTGTTTCGTTCTGCAGAGTGCCCAGAGAGCCCAGTGTGTTCATGACAACTACATATCTTCCCTTGCCAGCCAGCTTGATTATGATGTTTTTTAATATTTATCAATTTACTCAGGGCTTTCCAGAGGTGAAAGGTTGGATATGATTTTTGTATATTGAGTGGTAATAAGTGGTAATCTCATGCAAAAGTTTTCAATATAGCTTTCCAATTTGGTGTTAGGCCCTGTTACAGGTGTAAAGCATTTTTTCCTCCCATTATTATTTTGGTTGAATGTGATGTTTTCTTTGTCAATGAAGATTCCCTTAAGCCTCATTCTTCTGAAGAATTCTTCAACATCTAAATTTTTTTCATATATTGTGAGTGTGGAAGTAGCAAAAAATATTCCCAGATTCAATAATAAAAGCTTTTTAATTGACTAGTAATACACAAGATATATCTATCTATCTATTTTCTTCATCTTCTCTAAGATGGAAGACAAACAGCAAAATGGCTGACAGCTAGTGATGCACCGAACGGTTCGCTGGCGAATAGTTCCTGGCGAACATAACATGTTCGCCACGGCGGGCGAACATATGCGCGATTTGATCCGCCCCCTATTCATCATCATTGAGTAAACTTTGACCCTATACCTCACAGTCAGCTGACACATTCCAGCCAATTAGCAGCACACCCTCCCTAGCAGACCCTCCCACCTACTGGACAGCATCCATTTTAGATTTATTCTCAAGCTGCATGCTTAGTGAGAGGAGGGAAAGTGTAGCTGCTATTGATTTGACAGGGAAATGGATAGCTAGGTTAGTGTATACAGTGTCCACTACAGTCCTGAAGGACTCATCTGATCTCTGCTGTAAGGACAGCACCCCAAAAAGCCCTTTTTAGGGCTATAACATCAGTCTGCTTTTTTTTTTCTGTGTAATGTAATTGCAGTTGCCTGCCTGGCAGCTTCTGTGTCAGGCTCACAGTGGATACTGTGCCCACTTGCCACCACTCACTCACTGGTGTCACAATAGCTTGTATTTAAAAAAAATATATATTTTTTCACTATAATAGATTGAATAGCAGTTAGTTGTCTGACAGCTTCTGTGTAAGGCTCACAGTGGATACTGTGCCCACTTGCCCAGTGCCACCACTCACTCACTGGTGTCACAATAGCTTGCATTTAAAAAATTGTTTTTTCACTGTAATAGATTGAATAGCAGTTAGTTGTCTGCAAGCGTCTGTGTGTCAGGCTCGCAGCGTATAGTGTGCCCACTTGCCCAGTGCCACCACTCACTCACTGGTAATATACAACAAATGTGAATGGTGAGAGCACACTATATAACTTTACCCTTTTGGTACATACAATTTCTTTAAAAATCTGGAATCAAGAGAAGAAAAACATATAGGGTAATAACGTAATTACTTTGGTTATTTAATAATGTAGATGGTAAAACTCACATGGTCATGAGCCACTTTTAAAAGCTGGCTCAGACTAACAGCATATCAATTCAGTGTTAGTAAAGTTGTTAGTCTGAGCCAGCTTTTAAAAGTGGCTCATGACCATGTGAGTTTTACCATATACATTATTAAATAACCAAAGTAATTACGTTATTACCCTATATGTTTTTCTTCTCTTGATTCCAGATTTTTAAAGAAATTGTATGTACCAAAAGGGTAAAGTTATATAGTGTGCTCTCACCATTCACATTTGTTGTATATTGCTTTATTCTTTTTATGTGATAAGTGACTCACATTGGTGATTGGAGCACCTAAGGCCTGAATCTTTTAACCTTAACTTTTCTATATTTTACTCACTCACTGGTGTCACAATAGCGTGCATTAAAAAACCCAAAAACTTTTTTCACTGTTATAGATTGAATAGTAGTTAGTTGTCTGCAAGTGTCTGTGTGTCAGGCTCGCAACGTATACTGTGCCCACTTGCCCAGTGCCACCACTCACTCACTGGTGTCACAATAGCTTGCATTTAAAAACAAAAAACTTTTTTCACTGTTATAGATTGAATAGCAGTTAGTTGTCTCAAAGCGGGTGTGTCAGCCCTACAGCGTGTACTCTGCCAGTTCACAGTGCCACTCATATCTGGTGTCATAACCACTCACTCACTGGTGTCACAATAGCTTGCATTTAAAAAAAAAAATTTTTTTTCACTGTTATAGATTGAATAGCAGTTAGTTGTCTCAAAGCGGGTGTGTCAGCCCCACAGCGTGTACTCTGCCAGTTCACAGTGCCACTCATATCTGGTGTCATAGCAATGGTGCATTTAAAAACAAAAAACTTTTTTCACTGTTATAGATTGAATAGCAGTTAGTTGTCTTCAAGAAGGTGTGTCAGGCCTACAACGTGTACTCTGCCAACCTTTGCCAGTGCACATTGCCACTCATATCTGGTGTCACAGTAGCTTGCACGCATAGTACCACTAATCGAAAAAAAAACAAAAAACATTTTTCACTGTTATAGATTGAATAGCAGTTAGTTGTCTTCAAGAAGGTGTGTCAGGCCTACAACGTGTACTCTGCCAACCTTTGCCAGTGCACATTGCCACTCATATCTGGTGTCACAGTAGCTTGCACGCATAGTACCACTAATCCCAACAAAAATGACAGGCAGAGGCAGGCCACCCCGCAGGGGCCATCGTGGTCGTGGTGCTGTGATTCCCTTTGGCCCTAGAATAATGCCCAGTTTTCAGAGGCCAGGTACCCTGAACTTGAAAAGTTCTGAGGACATAGTTGACTGGCTAACACAGGACACCCAATCTTCTACAGCTTCCGCTCGGAACCTTAACGCAACATTCTCCTCCAGCTTAACTTCGGCCACCTCTCAAGATACCACTCACCCGCCTGCCACCACCACCAACACTAGCACCACAGCCGCTTCACTTGGTATGTCAGAGGAGTTATTTACACATCCGTTTGAAGAAATGAGTGATGCGCAACCATTATTGACAGAGGATGTAGATAACAGGGATATGTCTCAGTCAGGCAGCATTACACATGTACGGTGTGATGATGATGATGTTGTACCCGCTGCTGCTTCCTTTGCTGAGTTGTCAGATACAAGTGAAGCGGTTGATGATGACGATGCGTCCATGGATGTCACGTGGGTGCCCGCTCGTCAAGAAGAAGAACAGGGCGAAAGTTCAGATGGGGAGACAGGGAGGAGGAGGAGACGAGTTGGAAGCAGGGGGAGGTCGTCGCAAGGAGCTAGTGGCACAGTCAGACAGCATGCATCGACACCCGGGGTCAGCCCGACAGCACGCCAATCAACGCATGCTGTGTCCACCACCAGAATGCCGTCATTGCAGAGCTCAGCAGTGTGGAATTTTTTTGTGTGTCTGCCTCTGACAACAGCGATGCCATTTGCAACCTGTGCCAAAAGAAACTGAGTCGTGGGAAGTCCAACACCCACCTAGGTACAACTGCTTTGCGTAGGCACATGATAGCACATCACAAACGCCTATGGGATCAACACATGAGTACAAGCAGCACACAAACTCAAAGCCGCCATCCTCCTCCTGGTCCATCATCTTCAGCCACGTCAACCACTGCTGTCCTCCTTGCCCCCTCTCAACCATCCGCCACTCCGTCTCTCGCCTTGAGCAGTTCCTGCTCATCTGCCCACAGTCAGGTGTCTGTCAAGGACATGTTTGAGAGTAAGAAGCCAATGTCAGAAAGTCACCCCCTTGCCCGGCGTCTGACAGCTGGCTTGTCTGTACTATTAGCCCGCCAGCTTTTACCATACAAGCTGGTGGAGTCTGAGGCGTTCAAAACATTTGTAGCTATTAGAACACCGCAGTGGAAGGTACCCGGACAAAATTTCTTTTCACAAAAGGCAATCCCCAACCTGTACTCGATTGTGCAAAAGGAAATAATGGCATGTCTGGCACACAGTGTTGGGGCAAGGGTCCATCTGACCACTGATACCTGGTCTGCAAAGCATGGTCAGGGCAGGCATATCACCTACACTGCGCATTGGGTAAACCTGCTGACGGCTGCCAAGCATGGAATGCGTGGCTCTGCAGAGGAGTTGGTGACACCGCCACGACTTGCAGGCAGTCCTGCTGCCACCTCCTCTACTCCTCCTACTCCATCCTCTTCCATAACCTCCTCGGCTGAGTCCTCTTCTGCTGCTGCGTCTTGCTCCACATCAACGGCACCCCCCCAGCTCCCCAGGTACTATTCCACATCCCGGATACGGCAGTGTTACGCCGTCTTGGGTCACACCGGACCAGCACTCCTGTCCGCCCTGAACGCACAGGTGGAAAAGTGGCTGACTCCGCACCAACTGGAGATCGGCAAAGTGGTTTGTGACAACGTAAGAAATTTGTTGGCGGCATTGAATTTGGGCAAGTTGACACATGTGCCGTTCATGGCACGTGTGTAATCTGATCGTACAATGCTTTGTGCATAAGTACCCAGGCTTACAGGACGTCCTGAAGCAGGCCAGGATCGGCTTCGGGATGTCCGGAGGAGTACTCACAGATCACTGTTCAAGGTCTGTTTGTCTGGATAACCCGTTAGCATTGCCATTTTGCTTCCCAGGGTGATAGTGACTTGTAAAGTCAAAAGGCTGTAGCGCCAAACTCCAGCGCAACAGCCTGGCATTGTCTCCTGACACCCTGTTCAGCCACACCAACGGGTTGTGATCTGTGAGTAAGGTAAACGGTTGTCCATACAAGTAAGGTTGCAGCTTTTTGAGGGCCCACACCACCGCCAGGCACTCCTTTTCAATGGCAGTGTATCTACTTCCCTGGGCAAAAGTTTCCGGCTTAGATATGCCCCGGGTTGCTCGCCGCCATCTGCTCCGACTTGGCTCAGTACTGCTCCCAATCCAAACATAGAAGCGTCTGTATGGACGAGAAAGCGTTTAGTTGGATCAGGAGCAGAAAGTACAGGTGATTTAATGAGCGCCGTCTTGAGCTGTTGGAAGGCCTGTTCACACTCTGGGGCCCATACTACTATCTTGGGGAGGTTTTTACGTGTTCCTATATGGCACTTACTGGGCTTTAGGGTCAGTCCGGCCTCCCTAATCCGGTCTAGTACGGCTCCTATGTGGGTCAGGTGTTAGGGCCAGGAGCAGCTAAAAATGGCTATATCATCCAAGTAGGCGCAGGCATACTCCTGAAACCCATCCAGTAGCCGATCTACCATCCTCTGAAAGTTAGTCGGGGCATTCTTCATCCCGAATGGCATGACCTTAAACTGATACAGGCCAAACGAGGTGACAAATGCCGACCTGTGGATGGTGTCCTTGGCTAATGGAATTTGCCAGTACCCCTTGCACAGATCTATTGTGGTGAGGTACTGGCCTCTGGCCATTTTGTCTAGGAGCTCGTCTATCCGGGGCATAGGGTAGGCGTCTGAGGTTGTTTTATCATTTAGCCTCCGGTAGTCTACACAGAAACGGGTCGTGCCGTCCCGTTTCGGTACTAGTACTACCGGGGAGGCCCAGGGGCTGTCAGAGTGTTCTATCACCCCTAACTGCATCATTTCCTCAATTTCTTTCTGCATATTTTCTTTAACTGCTTCGGGTATGCGATAGGCGGTTTGGCGAAGGGGGGTCTGGTCTAGGGTTTCAACTTTGTGAGTGGTTAACGGACTGTACCCAGGTAGGTTGGAAAACGTGGCCCCCTTGTCCTGGATTAGTCTTTGGACCTGGGTTCGCTCCTGGGGGTCTAACCGTTCTCCTAACTGTACTTCTCCCAGGTCTCCGCTCTGGCCCTCTTGGTCTAGGAGATCTGGGAGTGGCAAATTATCATAATCTTCAGTGGCAGGTGCACAGATCGCGGTTACCTCTTCCGTGCGCTCGTGGTATGGCTTGAGCATGTTCACATGGAGCATGCGCTTGCCTCCCGTGCCTGTGACCGCACCGATCACAAAGGGGGTATCACAAACCTGCTCTACCACCTTGTATGGGCCCTGCCAGGAAGCCTGCAGCTTGTCCTTGTGGACAGTGTCAATCCATATCTGCCAAGTGACCCAATGTAGAGGGAACAGTCTCTATTCTGCTCTGTGTCAGTGTGTATCATGGTCTCTGAGGACAGGTGTCAATCCATATCTGCCAAGTGACCCTATGTAGGAGGAACGGTCTCTATTCTGCTCTGTGTCAGTGTGTATCAGGGGCTCTGAGGACAGGTGTCAATCCATATCTGCCAAGTGACCCTATGTAGGAGGAACAGTCTCTATTCTGCTCTGTGTCGGTGTGTATCAGGGGCTCTGAGGACAGGTGTCAATCCATATCTGCCAAGTGACCCTATGTAGGGGGAACAGTCTCTATTCTGCTCTGTGTCAGTGTGTATCAGGGGCTTTGAGGACAGGTGTCAATCCATATCTGCCAAGTGACCCTATGTAGGGGGAACAATCTCTATTCTGCTCTGTGTCAGTGTGTATCATGGTCTCTGAGGACAGGTGTCAATCCATATCTGCCAAGTGACCCTATGTAGGAGGAACAGTCTCTATTCTGCTCTGTGTCGGTGTGTATCATGGTCTCTGAGGACAGGTGTCAATCCATATCTGCCAAGTGACCCTATGTAGGAGGAACAGTCCCTATTCTGCTCTGTGTCAGTGTGTATCAGGGATCCTTAGGACAGGTGTCAATCCATATCTGCCAAGTGACCCTATGTTGGGGTAACATTCCCTATTCTGCTCTGTGTCAGTGTGTATCAGGGGCTCTGAGGACGGGTGTCAATCCATATCTGCCAAGTGACCCTATGTTGGGGTAACATTCCCTATTCTGCTCTGTGTCATTGTGTATCAGGGGCTCTGAGGACAGGTGTCAATCCATATCTGCCAAGTGACCCTATGTTGGGGTAACATTCCCTATTCTGCTCTGTGTCAGTGTGTATCAGGGGCTCTGAGGACAGGTGTCAATCCATATCTGCCAAGTGACCCTATGTAGGGGGAACAGTCTCTATTCTGCACTGTGTCAGTGTGTATCATGGTCTCTGAGGACAGGTGTCAATCCATATCTGCCAAGTGACCCTATGTAGGAGGAACAGTCTCTATTCTGCTCTGTGTCGGTGTGTATCATGGTCTCTGAGGACAGGTGTCAATCCATATCTGCCAAGTGACCCTATGTAGGAGAACAGTCTCTATTCTGCTCTGTGTCGGTGTGTATCAGGGGCTCTGAGGACAGGTGTCAATCCATATCTGCCAAGTGACCCTATGTAGGGGGGACAGTCTCTATTCTGCTCTGTGTCAGTGTGTATCAGGGATCCTGAGGATAGGTGTCAATCCATATCTGCCAAGTGACCCTATGTAGGGGGAACAGTCTCTATTCTGCTCTGTGTCAGTGTGTATCAGGGGCTCTGAGGACAGGTGTCAATCCATATCTGCCAGTGACCCTATGTAGGGGGAAAAGTCTCTATTCTGCTCTGTGTCAGTGTGTATCATGGTCCCTGAGGACAGGTGTCAATCCATATCTGCCAAGTGACCCTATGTAGGGGAAACAGTCTCTATTCTGCTCTGTGTCAGTGTGTATCATGATCTCTGAAGACAGGTGTCAATCCATATCTGCCAAGTGACTCTATGTAGGAGGAACAGTCTCTATTCTGCTCTGTGTCAGTGTTTATCAGGGGCTCTGAGGACAGGTGTCAATCCATATCTGCCAAGTGACCCTATGTAGGAGGAACAGTCCCTATTCTGCTCTGTGTCAGTGTGTATCAGGGATCCTTAGGACAGGTGTTAATCCATATCTGCCAAGTGACCCTATGTAGGGGGAACAGTCTCTATTCTGCTCTGTGTCAGTGTGTATCATGGTCTCTGAGGACAGGTGTCAATCCATATCTGCCAAGTGACCCTATGTAGGAGGAACAGTCTCTATTCTGCTCTGTGTCATTGTGTATCAGGGATCCTTAGGACAGGTGTCAATCCATATCTGCCAAGTGACCCTATGTAAGAGAACAGTCTCTATTCTGCTCTGTGTCAGTGTGTATCATGGTCTCTGAGGGCAGGTGTCAATCCATATCTGCCAAGTGACCCTATGTAGGGGGAACAGTCTCTATTCTGCTCTGTGTCAGTGTGTATCAGGGGCTCTGAGGACAGGTGTCAATCCATATCTGCCAAGTGACCCTATGGAGGAGGAACAGTCTCTATTCTGCTCTGTGTCAGTGTGTATCATGGTCTCTGAGGGCAGGTGTCAATCCATATCTGCCAAGTGACCCTATGTAGGGGGAACAGTCTCTATTCTGCTCTGTGACAGTGTGTATCATGGACTCTGAGGACAGGTGTCAATCCATATCTGCCAAGTGACCCTATGTAGGGGGAACAGTCTCTATTCTGCTCTCTGTCAGTGTGTATCATGGTCTCTGAGGACAGGTGTCAATCCATATCTGCCAAGTGACCCTATGTAGGGGGAACAGTCCCTATTCTGCTCTGTGTCAGTGTGTATCAGGGATCCTTGGGACAGGTGTCAATCCATACCTGCCAAGTGACCCTATGTAGGGGGAACAGTCCCTATTCTGCTCTGTGTCAGTGTGTATCATGGTCTCTGAGGACAGGTGTCAATCCATATCTGCCAAGTGACCCTATGTAGGGGGAACAGTCTCTATTCTGCTCTGTGTTAGTTTGTATCATGGTCTCTGAGGACAGGTGTCAATCCATATCTGCCAAGTGACCCTATGTAGGGGGAACAGTCTCTATTCTGCTCTGTGTCAGTGTGTATCATGGTCTCTGAGGACAGGTGTCAATCCATATCTGCCAAGTGACCCTATGTAGGGGGAACAGTCTCTATTCTGCTCTGTGTCAGTGTGTATCAGGGATCCTGAGGATAGGTGTCAATCCATATCTGCCAAGTGACCTTATGTAGGGGGAACAGTCCCTATTCTGCTCTGTGTCAGTGTGTATCAGGGTCTCTGAGGACAGGTGTCAATCCATATGTCAAGGTGTCAATATGTCATATGTCAGGTGTCAATCCATATCCATTGTGATTTAGGAATCATTGTGATTTAGACTCTGCATTAACTGTGTAATTTTCCATGGGAGTTTTGCCATGGATCCCCCTCCGGCATGCCACAGTCCAGGTGTTAGTCCCCTTGAAACAACTTTTCCATCACTATTGTGGCCAGAAAGAGTCCCTGTGTGTTTTAA
>OW240922.1:81734479-81748917 GCA_933207985.1 Pelobates cultripes
GTTTTGCCACAGGGGGTACTATTTTACTAGGTAGACTTCGCTGAACAAAAATATTAGTGTTTCAAAATAGAGATAGTATTGTCAGTGCAAGTGATATTTTTTGCATTTTTCACACACAAACAGCAGTTTCACTGATGATATCATTGTTGTAATACGTTTTACTGTTTTGAAACACTAATATTTGTGTTCATTGAAGTCTCCCGATTATAACAGTACCCCCCATGTACAGGTTTTATAGTGTTTTTGAAAAACAGATTGGTTATGTTGCCTTTGAGAGCGTATGGTAGCCCAGGAATAAGAATTATCCCCATGATGGCATACCATCTGCAAAAGAAGATAACCCAAGGTATTGCAAATGGGGTATGTTCAGTCTTTTTTAGTAGCCACTTAGTCACAAACACTGGCCAAAATTAGCGTTCATAATTGTTTATTGCATTTTTAACATACAAACAAATATAAATGCTAACTTCAGCCAGTGTTTATGACTCAGTGGCTACTAAAAAAGACTGGACATACCTCATATTGAATACCCTGGGTTGTCTACTTTTCAAAAATGGTTTGAGGGGGGTAAATTACATTGGCCGGCTTAAAAAATGTCCCAAATAGGACATGGGTGCATTATGACCAGCTGTAAATTGTACAAGTTTGAAAATTGGAATGCGCACCCTCCAAATACAGTCTTTTAGCTCTCAGAGAACCTGACACACCCATACATGGGGGGTATCACTGTACTCAGGAGATTTGCTGAACATATATTGTGGTGTTCTTTGGCAGTAACCTTTAACCCCTTAAGGACACATGACATGTCTGACATGTCATGATTCCCTTTTATTCCAGAAGTTTGGTCCTTAAGGGATTAAAGTTCTCAGTGCATGTATTCTTAAATTGCTATGTGTGTAAAAAAAAAATCACCAATTATTATTTTATTAAAATTTGGCGTAGATTGGTGGTACAATGGTTGCATAAAAAGAGTCAAAATACCCCAAGTGTAATTCCTTAGGTTGTCTTCTTTTAAAAAAATATATACATGTAAAGGATTATTCAGTGATTCCTGACAGATATCAGTGATACAATGTAACTTTAATTTTCTGAATAAAAAAAAAATGGTTTGGAAAGAGCAAAGTGCCACTTATACTTATAGCTAGAGTTGAGCGGACACCTGGATGTTCGGGTTCACCGAGTTCGGCCGTACTTCGTAAAAAAGTTCGAGTTCAGGCTCCAACTTGACCCGAACTTGACCCCGAGCCCGAACTCCATTGAAGTCAATGGGGACCGAAACTTTTGGGCACTAAAATGCTTCTAAAAATATCCTGGAAAGGGCTAGAGGACTGTAAAAGGAAGTAAAATGGAGGTAAGAGTAGGTAAGTGCCCTGCAAACAAATGTGGATAGGGAAATCACTTAAAATAACATAAAATACCTAAAAATTAAAAATACTGCTGAGCCATAAAATAGCACTAGATGGAATCTTTGATTTTAGCTTTGGAAGAACATAAATCAAAATCTAAAGCATGGCTGTCAGGAGGATCACCAGAATTATCCATTTGAGAGAGGGTTGGAGTGCAGGGTATTCTCTTTCATTGTTCAAACTGAGCTCAACTCCTGATGCATGGAGAAAAGGCCTTCATAAGCCTCTGCTATTGTGTACATAGTTTATACTAAGTGACCCATAGGTTGAGGAGGCGGTGACCGTGTCAGTGTAGGTGGAAGCGGAGGTGGAGGCGGAGGAGGTAGCCAACACTGTTTTTTTATTTTTATTGGGGTAGCCCCCAAAATATTGGGACATATAAAAAAAAGAAAACAAAGAATAAGTGCACTTGAGTATAGCAATGGCTGGGTGAGGCCGGTATAAATGTCTATTCTGCACAAGGTACAGACAAGTCTGGTGGGATCCATGCCTGGTTCATTTTAATAAACGTGAGCTTGTCCACGTTGGCTGTGGACAGGCGGCTGCGCTTGTCTGTGATAACGCCCCCTGTCATGCCAAACACGTATTCAGACAATACACTGGCTGCAGGGCAGACCAGCACCTCCAATGCATAAAGGGCAAGCTCAGGCCATGTGCCCAGTTTGGAGACCCAGAAGTTGAATGGGGCTGACCAATCAGTCAGTACGTGTAGGCGTGTGCACGCGTTCTGTTCCACCATGTTGCTGAAATGCTGCCTCCTGGTAAGACGTTCCATATCAAATGGTGGTGCTGGTTGTTGTGGCGTGCTGACAAAGTTTTTCCACATTTCGGCCATGCTAACCCTGACTTCTGCGGTGCTGGTGGTGTCCCAGCTGCGTTGGCAACCTCTTCCTCATCCTCTGCCTTCGCCTTGGGCTTACACTGAGCCCCCGGTGTCAGTTGGGAATGCCCACAGCAGCGCATCTACCAGCGTGCGCTTGTAGTCACGCATCTTCCGATCACGCTCTAGTGAGGGAATTAGGGACGGCAAATTGTCCTTGTAACGGGGATCCAGCAGGGTGGCCACCCAGTAATCAGCACAAGTTAGAATGTGGGCAACTCGGAAGTCGTTGCGCAGGCACTGCAGCATGTAGTCATTCATGTGTGCCAGGCTGCCCAGAGGCAAGGACAAGCTGTCCTCTGTGGGAGGTGTATCGTCTGTGTCCTCTGTATCCCCCCAGCCAAGCTCCAGGGATGCCCACGAGCTGCGTTGGGTGCCACCCTGCTGTGAACACGGTTCTTCCTCCTCATCCTCATCATCCTCCTCCTCATCCTCCAGAACTGTGCCCTGGCTGGACAATTGTGTACGCTGGTGCAGGAACCCACCCTCCAAGCCACTTGTTAATGACTGGCCTGATAACCGTGGAAATTACCCCTCTTCCTCCTCCTGTGCCACATCCTCTTCCATCATCGCCCGAAGCGTTTTTTCAAGGAGACATAGAAGCGGGATAGTAAGGCTGAGAACGGCGTCTTCGGCACTGGCCATGTTGGTGGATTACTCGAAACAGTGCAAAATGGCACACAGGTCTCGCATGGAGGCCCACTCATTGGTGGTGAAGTGATGCTGTTCCACAGAGCGACTGACCCGTGCGTGCTGCATCTGAAACTCCACTATCGCCTGCTGCTGCTCGCACAGTCTCTCCAGCATGTGCAAGGTAGAGTTCCACCTTGTGGGCACATTGCATATGAGGCGGTGAGAGGGAAGGCCAAAGTTACTCTGCAGCACAGACAGGCAATCAGCAGCACACAGACGGCCCGCACTTTCTGCAGCAGCTCTGATATATCTGGGTAGTTTTCAGGAATTTCTGCACCACCAAATTCAGCACCCAGGCAAGGGATGTGCATCAAACCGGCTAGGCCCAGAGCTGCTACGAGATTTCGCCCATTATTGCACACCACCAGGCCAGGCTTGAGGCTTGGTGGCAACAACCACTCATTGGTCTGTTGTTCCATGCCCGTCCACAGCTCCTGCGCGGTGTGGGTTTTTCCCCCAAAACATATGAGTTTTAAAACAGCCTGCTCTTGTTTCCCCCTGGCTGTGCTGAAGTTGGTGGTGAAGGTGTTATGCTGCCTGGATGAGGTGGTGGGAGAGGAGGAGGAAGCGGAGTAGGAGGAGGAGGCAACAGGAGGCAAAGAAAAATGCCCTGCAATCCTCGGTGTTGGAAGGGCATTCACCAAACTGCTATCCGCCTCAGGCCCAGCCGCCACTACATTTGCCCAGTGTGCAGTTAGGGAGATATAGCGTCCCTGCCCGTGCTTACTGGTCCACGTATCTGTGGACAGATGGCGTTGCGCAGTGCACACCTGATTTTGTCCACCAATTGGTTGTGCAGGGAAGGGATGGCTCGCCTGGAAAAGTAGTGGTGGCTGCAAACCACGTACTGTGGGACAGCCTGCGCCATCAGGTTTTTAAAACTGTCCGTCTCCACCAGACAGAATGACAGCATTTCAAAGGCCAGGAATTTTGAAATGCTGGCATTCAGGGCTGTTTCTCTCCAGTGTTTGGGAGATGGACAGCTGAACGCTTCCATGGGACAGTGTGGAGATGCTTGGGGACGGTGGCGGACGTGGTGGCGTTGCTGCCACATCCTCTGTTTTCCGGGGTGGCAGGTGCCACTCTGACTCCAGAGGTGGAGGTAGAGGCCAAGACAGCAGCAGAAGAGGAAGCAAGGAGACCTTTCTTGTTTTTTGAGGTGCTTACTCCACTGCAGCTTGTGCTTTGCATAGATTGCACAGTGTGCAAACCACTCGTGTCTTGTCATCAGCACATTGTCTGAAAAACTGCCACGCGAGGGAACTCTTTGGAGCTAGCTTTGGTGTGCTCGGTCCCTGGGTGCGGTGGGCAGTAGCAGGCGTATCGTCTAGGGGATGGCCACTCCGCTTTTGCACCCTGCACCCTCTTATGCTGTGCTGGTGTCTCTAGGCGACCACCGCCTCTTCCTCCAAACTGCACACGTCACTCGTTTCATACGGGGTCTAGGACCTCATCATCCTCCACATCGTCTTCTATCCACTCCTCAAACCTACCCTCCTTGTCGGTCTGCACACTGCAGAAAGCCACAGTAGTTGGCCACTGTGTTTCATCATCATCAGAGACGTGCTGCGGTGGTTCTTGCATGTCCACATCCTCACACATAAGTGGTTGTGCATCAGTGCACTCAATCTCTTCCACTTCTAGGGCAGGGCTAGGTGGATGGCCCATGGAAACCTCGCCAGCAGAATCATCAAAAAGCATAAGAGACTGCTGCATGACTTGTGGCTCAGACTGCTTGGCTGATTTGCAAGGGGGTGAGGTGAAAGACAGCAGTATTTGACGGTTCTATTTGACTATCAGATATGAAGTGCACGCCCCAAATTTACTTTTTAGCACCTAAAGAATGTGAATTTTTAAAGCTGCGCTGTAAGCACAGTATTTGACAATTCTGTTTGACGCTCAGATATGAAGTGCATGCCCCAAATTTACTTTTTAGCACCAAAAACATGTGAATTAGGCAAACTGCAATATCACAGCATTATTTGACGGTTCTATTTGACTATCAGAAATAAAGTGCAGGCCACAAATGTACTATTTAGCACCTAAAGAATTTGAATGTTTAAAAATGCGCTGTAACCATAGTATTTGACGGTTCTATTTGACTCTCAGATATGAAGTGCACGCCCCAAATGAACTTTTTAGCACAAAAAAATGTGGTTTAGGCAAGCTAGGTCACAGCAGTTTTTGACGGTTCTATTTGACTCTCAGATATGAAGTGCACGCCACAAATTAACTTTTTGGCACCAAAAAAATTTGAATTAGGCAAACTGCTATGTCATAGCAGTATTTGACGGTTCTATTTGACTCTCAGATATGAAGTGCACGCCCCAAATTAGCTTTTTAGCACCAAAAAAACGTGAATTAGTCAAACTGCAATGTAAGCACATTATTTGAAGGTTCTATTTGAATCTGTTATGAAGTGCACTGCAGGCTGCAAATGTACTATTTAGCAACAAAAAGTTTGATTTTTTTTAAACCAACAATGTAACAGTAGTATTTCAGGGTTTTATTGGACTGCAAGAAATGCAGTACACAAATGTACTATTTAGCACCCAAAAAATTGCAGTATTTAAAAGTGCCTAGATGTTGCCCACTGAGCTACCAGAACAGGATTAAAGTAATGTACCTGGCACACATGCATTTGCAGGTGCACTGTACTCTCTGTGGCACTGGGCTCAGTGCAAGGTACAAAAATGTAGTATTATAGCACCACAAAAATAATCGCTGTAGTTTGCAGATTCAACACAAGAATTCTTTCCTAATCTGCCCCTCACAGCTGCAGCATCCTCTCCCTACACTAATATGAGCTCATGTACGTGCTGCGCTATGCGACTCCAGCTTATATATAGAGGCTGGGTCACATTATGCACTGGCCCATCACAGCCATGCCATTAGTAGGCATGGCTGTGATGGCTTCTAAGGGCACACAAGTCAAACGCTTGTTAATTGGCTGCCCTGCAGCCTTTCAAAATGCGCCATTAAATCACTGAACAACGAACTCCAACCCGAACATACACTGATATGTCTGTGTTCGGGTCCGGGGTCCAAAAAACGTAATGTTCGGTACGAACCTGAACTTTACAGTCCGGGTTCGCTCAACTCTACTTATAGCCCTATAACTTTCCAAAAAAAAGCTAAGAACATGTTAACATTGGGTATTTCTAAACTCGAGACAAAATTTAGAAACTATTTATCATGGGTGTTTTTTGGCGGTTGTAGATGTGTAACAGATTTTGGGTGTCAAAGTTAGAAAAAGTGTGTTTTTTTTTATTCTGTTTTTTGTTGTGCAAAATGAAGAATCAATCTTACACTGCCACAACAGCAGGGTCAGAAGTGTAAATGCATAGGATTATATATAACTGTACACATTTTTGAATATGTTTGCAAAGGCAGATTTGTTAAACATTCAGAGATCGGGGGTATTGTTGGTAGGCATTAACACTTGTGTCTGCAAAGAGCTTAAATTAAATGTCATTTTTTGTGGGCTGTTGCTTAGGTATTAGCGAGATATCCGTTTAGTAAGAAATTAGAGTGGCATAGATGTGCAGATCTACACTAAGTATGTAAGGTGTCGTCGTGAAGGTGGGTACGTATGTGAGTTGGTTTGTGGTGGGTGATTGTGTATGGTGAGGTGGGTTAGTGTAGCTGGCCTTTATATAGTTAACTGAGGGCGCTGAGGCAGTGCTCACCCGATGGAGTGTTTGCGTGGGAGGAGTCTCCATATGTGTAGGTCTGCGAAGATCTCTACCTATTGAAAAGTGTGTTTGTTTGTTTTTAAATTTCATCACATTTTATAATTCTTTTTATAGCAAATTATATGATATGATGAAAATAACTGTATCTTTAGAAAGACCATTTAATGTTGAGAAAAACAGCATATAATATGTGTGGGTACAGTAAATGAGTAAGAAGAAAATTACAGATAAACAGAAACACCGCAGAAATGTAAAAGCTGCCCTGGTCCTTAACGGTAAGAAAATTGAAAAGCAGTCTGGTCACTAAGGGGTTAAATATGCATAGGGATTTGGGAAGAGCGCAGGTAACCTTTTTCTTTGATTTTAGCTGTATGTATTGGTACTAACGTGTACTATGGTCGTTGCTTCCACCCAGGAGTGATGGTAGTTTGAGCGCCGGACTCTTTTTCTTGTATTTGTATTCACATGTGTATCACACAGCTATGTTACAATGCTTATTAGGGGTTAATAAGCATGTAGGAGTAGAGGCCAAGACAGCAGCAGAAGAGGAAGCAAGGAGACCTTTCTTGTTTTTTGAGGTGTTACGAACGCTGGTAGTTATAGTACCTTGTTCGTCTATTCCTCCCAAACTGCTGAGCCTTAGTGATTATAGTTGCAGTTCGGGTGTAGATATGAATAGTTCTAAATGAATGCAGATTCCAAGTAGTTTCTCCCCAGCCAGTAGATAGTTACCCAAACATGAGCCTAGACTTCATGAAGGGTACAACAGGAATAATGGTATATTGATGGTGTAGCGTGGGTTGTCAGCACCCGGGGCAAGGCAAGTAATTTGCGCCCCCTAACCCGTGGATTTTAGCACTCGAGTCTCTTCCACTAGATTAGTTAAAGAAACCCTTACCCCCCAAGCACATGTATTGTTTGTTATGAAAATACTTATGTAATTAAAGTAAAATGCATCTAAATACAAGTTTATTTTCCAACACTTTATTGAGTGCGAACATGCATTACACACATTCTCCACATTTTCAGCAGGTCTATGAATACAAATATACAAATGTAGTAACCTAGCATGGGCCATGCTATTATATGTCGTCTCACAACCATCGTAAACGACAAAAAATATCAAGAACAAAAACTAAACATCAAAATGGAACCATACCCTGGAGATGATCCAAGACTGGGCTAGATGGAGCCAACTTCCTCAATCCTGTACCTCTAATTGTAATTCTTTAATAGAAGTGCAAGATATCAATCTGTATATAATATACAGATTAATTTAAATTCGCCTGCTTTTAATTAGCGCAAATTTTTCAACAACGGAATTGAAATCTACATTAAAGTCTCTCTCAATGGACAGTATTGCTAGATTACTCAGTCTTTCTTGGCTCATTGTAGATCTCTGATATGTTTTAATTCGTTTAAGTTTTGAGAAACTTCTTTCACAACTCGCTGTAGAAACAGTGATAGTAAGAAAGATTCTTAATGTGACAACAAAGTTGGTTAAACTTTCTTGCAGCTTCCACTTATACACCCAGCGAAGCAAATCTAAAGCTGACCAGTTTGCAACCTGCTCATCAGGATTGACCTCCTTATGCAAGATAATGTGGTGCCGAAGTCGAGTTATTTCGGTGAGCATAGATGCAGCATTCAATTCCGTGTACTGAGCACACGTGTGCTGAATTTGTTTCTTAATAAAATCATCTTTTTTAGTATCCAACAATGTTTGAATTTGCAAAAAAGCAAATCGCTGGTGCAGCGTTTTTTAATTTCTGCCTGAAGCTGATCAATTGCTTCCAGTTGTTCTCTGCTTGTTTCCTGTATTAAGGTCAAGCCAGCATCGCAACTGTTCTCACCATCCATCTTCTTGCGTCTTCCAACTCTTCTCTCTGTAGGTATGCAATAGGTTTTGCATACCTGCAAAGCTTTCTCAGTTGCCTTTGACACTAGACTATCACGTTTTTCATGACAAAATAAAGTCAATGCTTTTAACTTTTGCACGCATTGATCAAGCGCAAGTCCTTCTTGCTGCAGGTAGATCTGAGTATCATTTACTTCAGTTAGTACTGGGTTCCAAAAATGCAAGAAAGAGAAAAAAACATGTCATTATGCAAACTAAAAGACTTCCTGCATCACCCCTAGTTTCAGAGGTTTCTTCCGGCCCATCTCTCAACGCTTCCAAAGCGTCTATTATTTTCTCAGTGTGTTCAGCAAGTACGCATACAGCTTCATGCGTTGAACTCCATCTTGTGTTACACGATCGCTTTACACGAATTGGTACATGTTTCTTAAGGATATCCCACCTGTGTGTGGAGCTTGAGAAAAATGAATACACCTTTTCCACAGTGCCAAAGAAAGTAACAGACTTTGTCCCAACACCAACTGCATGCATCCCAGCAAGATTGAGCGAGTGATTGTTACATGGCACAAACATTGCTTTGGGATTCATATCCAAAATACGTTTTTGTACACCACTAATGTGTCCAGCCATAGTCGCAGCATTGTCGTATCCCTGGCCGTAGCAATGCTCTAGTTTAAGGCCATCAGCTTGCAACTTGTCACAAATTTGTTTTGTAATGACATCAGCTGATTTCCCATATAACTGAATAAAGTCAATGAAAGACTCTGTCACATGGACTCCTGACTCTTCAATATGCACATATCGAATCACTTGGGACATTTGGTCAGTGTGTGAAATATCAGGAGTGCTATCAAACATTATAGCAAAATACTTGGCCTTTATGATATTTTGAAAGATGACTGTTCGAATGTGATCGCCGAGCAGGCTAATAAACTCATTCTGGCTCTGTGGAGAGAGATAGGACACAATGTAACCATCTGTGCATTGTACTCTGTGAAGATGTTGTTTGGCAACTGGGTCATATTTGGCGAGTAACTTAGAAGTTTCTAAGAAATTTCCACAGTTACCATCTGTATTTAAATCTTCAGAGTGACCACGTAAGGGTAAGGTTTGCCTGGCTAGATACAGAATACAATCAAGTATTCTGACTAAGATTGCCTTCCATTTTTCAAATGACCTCTGTTGTGCAAGCTGGGCAGCAGCATCAATAGTCTCCTGTTTATGCAGCCGCATTTCTAATTCTTTCCATATTGTAAATGCACTCAAGTGATATGAACTGCACTCATGCTCTAGTAATCTAAGGCTTAATTTTCTCCATGCATTAAATCATCTTGACTTTCCAAATGAACTTTTCCCTTTAGCCTTCTGAAAAAGCATGCAAGGAAAGCAATATGCAGCATTGTTTACAGGAGAAAACACCAACCATGTCCTTAACATAGTCTCACCATTGTCCAAATGTATGTAGAACCAATCCTTGGAAAATGACCTGCCATTACTGTCTCTTGGAAACCATGCATCCTTATTCTGCAGTTCCTCTGTCCCTCGCCTGACAAGTTCAGTTTTCAAGATTTCATTCATGGTTTCAGGCCAATAGCCAATATCAGTATAAACTTTTTGGTCAATATTTTCTGGCAGATTTGGCTGAGTATAAACATCCTTAGATGAAACTGTCTCTGCTTCTAATGCAGGAACAGGAATGTCTACCGACACAGGATCAGGATTACGAGTCTCCTGTGGTGCTGCTGATGATGGTCCTGCTGTAATTTCAGCAGTACTCACCAAAAACCGGTGAAGGCTTCCAGCTAACTTAGCTTGTTGCTCTGTCTCTATCTTTCTCCTTTTCCTGCCTTGTGCACCAGATTCTTTTTTGTATAGCATGACATAGTAGTATTCTGCTAAAATTCAAAAAAAAAGAAAAAAAAAGAAAATCACTTTCTTGCCTTGCTGCACTTTTAGCACCCCTTCATTGTATAACCATTTCTTTACTCTTAACATAATGTTTATTCACCTTCATGACTATTGCCTTACTCTTTCAGCAAAAAAAATAAAAATAAATTAAAGGTTGCGCCTAGACCCACTGGCTTACATCATGTTGAGCTGGAGCAGCTACATATGGATCGAAATCTGTCTCGTCACTGTTGAACCAACCAAACTTCAATCCATCTGGTCAGCTCAACATGCCAGTCTTGACCTGCAGACCGGGAACATCCCAAAGAAACTTCAGTTTGGGAGATGCTCTGCCTCTGCTAGCACTACACAGCCAGCCCACTGAGCCCAGTACTACTCCAGTCAGTCCTGACTCCTACCTTTTTTTTCACCGGCTGTCCCGGACCCGATCACAGCAGTCAGCAGGCTAGGTTTTCTCCTCCAGGTCCTCCTAGGTTTTCCTCCTGCAGCGTCTGCCACCACTGGCTCCCTCTCTCCTCTCTGGCCTGGCTGTGTCACCTGCCGCCGCTGCCAGCTTCTTCTTGCTGCTGCCTGGGCTGGTCTGGTGTGGTTCTCTCCCGCACTCAGCGCTGCGCTGGGCGGCCGCTGCACTGTCCCTCCCCCAGATAGTCCCTCGCTCTCTCTTCGCACCCACCGCACCGCACGCCTGGCACCCCCCCCCTCCACAGTGGGCGGCGACCCGGCGGCTCGGATCGGATTCGCACAGCCAGCACTGCAGAGAGAGTGAGTGAGCCAGGCAGGGGCAGAGAGCTGCGAGTGCGAGCGCGCCCCCCCAGATGTTGTGCCCGGTGCGGCCAGCCCCCCCCTGAACCTGCCACGCTACGCCTCTTATTGATGCCACACTGGCTTTTATGCATGTCCCCATGCAAGGGGACCTCCTACATGAACCTTGTGGGGCACCAGGACACAAAGGTTACAACCAATCATTTTACATTGACAAAGTGAAAGACTCCCATTGCAAACATACAATCTCCTCCTCTCTGCCTGTGAGATAATTAAGTCAACTAAAGGATAACCCAATTACCTCCAGGCAGAAAAAACATATTTTCCCCAAAACTTGGAAAGTACCCTAAAACACATGGTATCCCCATAAATGACATATCCACTGATAGCCCTGATCTGGGTGACTAACATATTCAAAAATCACCCAGATCAGTTCAGGAGTTTTCTAATTGTATGGAAGTCTTATTTTACTGACTGCACACGAGGCTCCTGCCCAAAACAGTTCCATGAGTTTAGGTTGTGCGGTCGGTCTATTTCGATAAAGTCAAATAAACAAATGAAAACATGAACGGAGCCCCCTCGCTCATAGGAGCGATTGTTCCCCTTGTCTGTGGGCAGTAAACTACCAAACGGTGCTCTCCTAGCTGTTCGTGAAAAGGAAGCAGGCGTTTGTATGTTTTTACCGGTGTTCGGGAAGTCGAGTGTCCGATTTTAGTTCCAGACACTCAACGACCAAGTCTCAACTGCCTCCTTTAGTGCAAACAAGATGGCCGCCATTTTCTCTTCCACGTGGTGTTCGGCCACTCAGAGAGAGCGCTCAATCAGTTTCCTTTGTAGATAATGAGCCGGGGGGTGGTCGGTGTTCGGTAGTTTTATCTACCAAACTAATAAAGGATAAAAGTCACGAATGGCCCTAAAAAGTCTTGAATGAAAAGTCTCTTTTCTTCACAGGGTGTATATAAAAAAAAATACCCCTTTCTTCCTCATTAGAGATACATTTGCCAGTAACTGCAAGTTATTAATTTGAAGGAGGTCACATTATCTTTGCTCTGTATTTTCTCTAAAAAGGTTTGTATCGGTTGTAATTAGTGATGTCGCGAACCCGAAATTTTCGGTTCGCGAACGGCGAACGCGAACTTCCGCAAATGTTCGCGAACCGGCGAACCGCCCGAAACGCCATTGACTTCAATGGGGAGGCGAATTTTAAAACACACAGGGACTCTTTCTGGCCACAATAGGGATGGAAAAGTTGTTTCAAGGGGACTAACACCTGGACTGTGGCATGCCGGAGGGGGATCCATGGCAAAACTCCCATGGAAAATTACACAGTTGATACAGAGTCTGGTTTTAATCCATAAAGGGCAGAAATCACCTAACATTCCTAAATCACAATCAATATGGATTGACACCTGACATATGACATATTGACACCTTGACATATGGATTGACACCTGTCCTCAGAGCCCCTGATGCACACGACACAGAGCAGAATAGAGACTGGTCCCCCTACATAGGGTCACTTGGCAGATATGGATTGACACCTGTCCTAAGGATCCCTGATACACACTGACACAGAGCAGAATAGGGACTGTTCCCCTTACATCGGGTCACTTGGCAGATATGGATTGACACCTGTCCTAAGGTTCCCTGATACACACTGACACAGAGCAGAATAGGGACTGTTCCTCCTACATCGGGTCACTTGGCAGATATGGATTGACACCTTGTTACAAACTGCTATTTGTAACGGGCCCTTTAAATGGTAAATTGCCCTGCTTCCCTGGGTTGTGGAGAAGCCTATTTGCCAGCCTCCTCCCGCATGACTATGGCCCCTGGGAGATTGTGAAAATGTATGCACTTTTATTTGGTGTGTATGGCCCTTTAAGACTGTCGGTGGGCATATTGGGGCTTATGGACTCTTTATGTGACTGGTGCTGGCCCTTTAAACACCCTTTTTGGGACATCAGGAAGATTGGGACACTGCCCCTTTAAGGCCGTGTCCCCAGACTTGTTGGGGACACGGCCCCTTTAAGACGGTGTCCCCTGTGTCCCCAGACCTGGTGCAAACCCTTTGTGCCTGCCTTGCTATTTCCCACTTGGTTCAGTAAATGGGAAATTATTTCAGTTGCAGAGACTAAGTCCCATTCAGCGATGGGACTTAGTCGTTTTTTCAGCCTGAAATAGACCGACCTCACAGCCCAAATCTATGGAACTGTTTTGGGCAGGAAAATGTGCTTGCGGTCGGTCATAAAGGGACCTCCAGTTAACTTTTTAACCCCTGGATGGATTTGGCTGATTTTTGGTTATGTTTATGTTTTAAGTGTGCTGATTCCAAATATGTAATTATGAAGATGGGATGTGTAGTTTTAAAGTTACAGGGTATGGCTAAAAACTGTATTTTTACTGCCTGTGTTTAATTATGTTAATCTCTTCCCAAACGTCATTTCGTTCAAAGTGGAAAGAATGTTAAAAAAATATATTTTTGTTCGGAGTGTGAGAAATGCTTTTCAGCCGCTTCTAATCTTAAGCATCATTTGAGGAGCCATACAGGAGAGAAACCTTATTTGTGGTGTGTTTAGTATTGTTCTGACCTTCCGCGTCTCCTATCAGTGGACATGTATATGGCAGCCATTTTAGGAACCGTACACCTGGGACGAGCAAGGTCACCTCGTTCAACAAGGCGACAACATTTGTCCCTGGAAAACTATCCTGGACATTCTGTACAATTTGTATGGTTATGGCAGTGATTTCTATAGCTGGGAGATGGAAGAAGATGCTTGGTCGGTCCTCTTAATTCAAATTTGGGGCACTGCGCGGTCAAGCTAATGTGCCACCAGATAGGAGTGGTGTGTTTAGTATTTTTCTGATCAGTTTAATACCTTCCGCGTCTCCTATCAGTGGACGTGTATATAGCAGCCATTTTAGGAACCGTACACCTGGGACCCGAGCAAGGTCACCTCGTTCAACAGGCTTGCAGCATATCCTCCAGGAAGAAGAGCCTGAACCCTTACCGGCTGCACGTGTCTTACCTGTACGTGGAAAGCTGCTGTGGTTCCTTGATGAGCCAGCTGCCCGTGAGTTAACATGTCCCGTGGAGAAGCACTCTGTCCTGTAAAGCCTCACCAAAAAAGAGTGGTGTGTTTAGTATTGTTCTGATCAGTTTAATACCTTCCGCGTCTCCTATCAGTGGACGTGTACATGGCATTGATTTTTGTAACAGGGAGATGGAAGAAGAG
>OW240922.1:81749017-81759209 GCA_933207985.1 Pelobates cultripes
AGGAAGTGCACACTGAGTGTGCACCTTCCTATCAGTCCGGCCGGCACCATGGACAGCAGAGGAGCTCGGCCACGCTACAGGGGAGGGGAGGAGAGGAGCAGCTGCAGCCGTCTGAGGCTCTTAACAGGGCGCTCAGGCGGCTGCAGCATTTAAAGGGCCGGCCCTTCAGTGGCCGGTATTAACAGAATTTGGGGCGGCCTGGGGGGCAATTGCCTCCCTGCCCCCCGGCCCAGCCCGCCCCTGCCTGGGGTCCAGTGGTGTCACCGGGCGGGCAGGCTCCCCTGTGTGCTCCCTCTTCAGCTCCCTCGTGTGTCGCGTAATGATACCGGAGCCGGAAGATGACATCATATTCCGGCTCCGGTATCAGTTCGGTGCGCAAGGGAGCTGAAGAGGAAGCACACAGGAGAGAGTGCTCCCTCGCGCGCCCACCAGCCTGCCCGCTGGGTGATACCAGGGCCAGCCTCGGGGGGGGCCTGAGGTGGCCGACTCCTGGGGCCCGCCATGAGAAGAGGCTGGCCACAGTGGGTACATACCGGGTCGCAGGGCGGCTGGGTTGGCTTGATGCTGTATCTAGGTAGTTAGTTACTTCCAGGGGCACTTGTAACAAATTTAAGATAAAATACAATATAAGTGAAGAATTCCTAAAAGAAAGTGGCGGTGCTACAATCATCTTAGTGGAGCCACAATAACCACTAAATAAATAATTTTCTTTTTAACTTGTAACAAATTTGAGGTGATGATAGGAGGTTGCTATTTTGTCATTTATCCAAGTGTAAAACTAGTTTACCAATATAATTGTTAAACATTTTTGTTGTTGTTAACTATTTGTAGCAAGGAAATCCTTTTTTTTGCATTGTGGTTCAATAAAAAAAGAAGGAAACAAAATTCTCTTGCTTAGCTTCTCCCATATAGGCACACACACAAACATTGATTGCCTGCTTCATTCATCTTAGTGTGACAATGTTTATGGTTAATGCAGGATCACACTGATAGCAACTTCCACTTGGAATACCAACTTGGAAGCACCAATTTACAGTTTAAGAGTTTTGATAGGTTTTTTTTTTTCAGTTGTGTTTGGAGAAAGAAAAACTTGAATCTTATTTTCTTTCCCTAGATTTTAGTCTAGTGCTTGCTTTGCAAATATGCAAGTAGTGTGCAGTGCACTGTGTGATGTGTACACTGTAGTGTTTCTTAAAGTCAAACGCTATAACTTTACAGTAGTAAATCCACCACACACTAATTCATTTTGCCACACCGTAGGGGAACCAGGCAGCTGCACACCTCACTCACCCCAGTGGTGGCCCTCTCTGTTTTTGGGATGGTTGGAGCCAGTTGAGGAGTCCGGTGGCCAGAGACATTGTGAGAGTGCAGATACTGACAACTGCTCCTTCAAAATGCCCTGCTTGCTAAGGCTATTCTCAGATGCACCATCAGGTGCCTGTCTAATCGGGCACCCTGCTAGCCTCAGAGACAGCCAGGGCCGGATTAACATAGGGGCTGATGGAGCTGCAGCTCCAGGCCCAGGCCTATGGAATAGGCCCACTGTAAAAAAAAATAAAAAATATATATATATATTTTTTTTTACAGACTACTCTTAGGTTTGCCACCTGACTGGTATTTTAAGACACAGCTGGTATTGGACGCTGTCTGGCTGTGACGGTATTGCAGTAATACCGGCAATACAAATGCAAATATTTGTCTCCGTATTAACGGAGATTACTCTGCAATACCAGCACTGGCACTGTGTATGGAGAGAGGCAGGGATAGCAAGTTACAGCATCTCCCTGCCTCTCTCTACTCACTGATCCGTGGGGGAGCAGCTACACAGCACAGAGAGTCCAGACAGCAGCTCCCAGCCTGCATAGACAGACTACAGCTCAGGTATGTGAAGGATGGGAGGAAAGGCAGCAGGGAGACATGGGGACACTGAGACACTAGGTGACACTGGGAGACGTGGGGACACTGGGAGATGTGGGGAAACTGAGACACATGGGGACACAGACACATGGGGACACTGTGAGACATAGGGAGACACATTGGGACATGGAGACACTAGGGACACAGTGTCTCCATGTCTCCCAGCCAGTGTCCCTAGTGTCTCAGTGTCCCCTGGTCTCCAAGTGTCTGTGACACCATGTCTCTGTGTCCCCATGCCTCTCAGTGTTCCCATGTCTCCCAGTGTCCCCATGACTCACAGCTAGTGTCTGTGTCCCTATGTCTCCCAGCCAGTGTCCCTAGTGTCTCAGTGTCCCCATGTCTCCCAGTGTCTGTGTCGCCATGTCTCTGTGTCCTTAGTGTCCCCATGTCTCCCAGTGTCCCCAAATGTCTCAGTGTTCCCATGTCTCCCAGTGTCCCCTTGTCTGTGTCCACAAGTGCCCCATGTCTCCCAGTGTCCCCAAGTGTCTGTGTCCCCATGCCTCCCAGCCAGTGTCCCTAGTGTCTGTGTCCCCATGTCTCCCAGTGTCCCCATGTCTGTATTCACAAGTGCCCCCATGTTTTCCAGTGGCCCCATGCCTCCCAGTGTCCCCGGGTCTCTCAGTGTCCCCTAGTATCCTAGTGACATGGGACACACTGAGACATGGGGACACTGGGAGAAATGGGGACACAGACACTGGGTGTCTAGGGGACTGGGCGACATGGGGACATTGACACTGTGGTACATAGGGACACTGATGTCAGGCTGGACTTCCAATTCTTTGGACAGACATGCCCCCTTTTTGGGCATGTTTGCCCCTTTTGGCAGTTCTGGTCATATGATTTGCGTCAGTGGCGCACCCTTTTACCCCATCCATGGACACTGCTGTTATGGGGTATGGATTTACTTGAAAGATGAAAGCATTAATTAGATAAAGAGATTAGTATAGAGTATGTGTTTTCTTATAGCTGCGTCCTTTGAATTTCCCTCCAACACCAACTCCATCAGATACATGACTCTTGAGAGATATGACTGTTTTAGTGTGTTTGGTCGATAAGATTCTGTAGTTAGGCCCCATCATAATTGTCAGCACCAGGCCCACTGGGCTCTTAACCTGGCCCTGGAGACAGTTAGTTCTGATTCCAGCAGACCGGTGGAGCCTGGTGCTGTATTCAATGGGGGAGCCTGATAGCTTGTATCGTATGAGTGTTTACCACTGCCGGACCAGAGTGTTCCTGGAGGTTACTATGGCAACGCTCTGATTCCTCACTACCCCCTGCCCAAGAAGCACAGGGCTCACCACGCCGAGTCTGCACCAGCCGTGGCTGAAACTTGCCAACCGGGGATCAACTTTACCCCTCCCTCAAGGAAAGCATGATAGAGGAGGAAAAATAAAATGTGTTTTTTTTTTACCATGCCTTACAAACACCTAAAGCCCCTATAGATCTTTTCCCGGTGCTACATTAGAGCACCCCTGACCCACTTACACCTCCACACTACAGATCCTCCTACCCACACTACAGGCCCAATCCCCCTCTACACTACAGCCTATATCCCCTTGCACTACATCCTCATTCTCCTACACTATAGCCCCTATCTAACTCTAAAATTCAGCCTCTACCCTCTACACCACAGCCCAAATCCCTTTATTCTACAGCCCCAACCTCTCAAACTACAGCCCTATCTCACTCTACAATACTGCATCTATCCTGTATACTACAGCACCCAACCCCCTTACATGACAGCCTCAATCTTCCACTCTACAGCCTCTATCTTCCTCTATCCCCTACACTACAGTCTCAACCCCCTTATACTACAACTTCTAACCCCCCAACACAACAGCCCCTATCTCTCCACACCGCAACCCTTCACATAGGATCAAGCACTTATCACCTGCAATCACACACATTACTACTGTGTATTGTATAGTCGCATTCACATTGCTCCTGTGTATTGTATATTCGCCTGTGTAGGATTTTTGGCTATACAATTTTTTTTTAATCTTCATCTTTGTGCCTTGTAACCCATCTTTTGAAAGTCTTACCCCTTTCAGTGTTACATATCCCCTCTTAAATGTGTTACCCATTTGTGTGTGTGTTACATCTCTTTTAGTGTATTATATCCTCCTTTACTGTCTTAAATCCCGCTGTGTCTCTTAATTGCCTACAAGCCCCTCTCTGTGTCACTGTGCTTTAGTGTGGAGAATAGAGGCAAAATTGTGTGGGATAGGGACTTTATTATTATTATTTATATAACACCAACAATGGGGCTTCTGTGTGGTGGTATAAGGGCAATATTGTGTAGATAGACACAGTATGGTGTGGGACTGGCCATTAGTGAGGGGAAATGAACAGTATTGTGGTGGGGGGGGGAGGGTGGATAGGAATAGTATTGTGGAATCTGGAGCTATGGTGGGGGGATAGGAACAGTATTGTGGGGGTTGTAGCTTTAGTGGGGGGCTGTATTGTGGGGACTGGGGCTATGGTGGTGGAGATAGGAATTGGGGGCAGAGTTGGTATTGTGGTGATGTAGGGCAGCATTGTGGGGGACTGGGCTATGGTGGGGGGATATAAACAGTATTGGGGCATGGGCAGTATTGTGGAGTTATGGGCAGTATTGTGGGGTACAGGGGCTATTGTGGGAAGTGGGATAGTGACAGTATTGGTGGGGGTAGGAGCAGTATAGTTTTTAAGGAGAGGGGCTGCATTGTGGAGGACTGGGGCTATTTGAGGGAAGGGAACTGTATTGGGGCAGGGACAGTATTGTGGGGGTAGAGGGAGTTGTGAATTGCCTTTCTGATATTATGTGTGTTTCCCCATCTCTTCGTATATTCTTCCCAACTCCCCATTTGGGAGTGCTCCATTAGAACATTCACACCAATTAATTGGAACGTTCTCACTTGCAACCTAAGTGTGAAACTGCAAGGGAAGTAATTAATGAATGCTCCCATGGGTGGCCGCCATTTCGTATAGACGAATGCCCTCCATGGGGAGGATTCGTGTCCCAAAAGGAGACGTTGCAGGATTTCACACAGGGACCTCTCGAGCAGAGACTGGTCAAGGGAGGTACCGCTGTGAGGGTCCATGAGATTTGTGTGGGCACTGCTGGGGCATTGGCGAGTTGGGCGGGTCCCTTGGTCCCCTGCCTAGACTCCTAGGCACAGAGGATCCTGGGAAGAAGAACCCATGGCGGCGGGTGTGAGAAACTGTATAACTTTCCCGCGCTGGGGACCCAATGAGGGGGAGGATCCTGGGAGGGGACACTGGATGTTGGTATGATAAACCCCTTGCATGGGGTATGCACAAAAGCTGTGTGTGGCCAATAAGGTGGCTGTTGTACCTCCAGGATTGTGTGTCGTCCAGTTACTGGGGAAAGATGAGTCTCTTTATATTATAAATGGTTCCTGATCGGCTAAAGGAAGGGAATCAGCGGATGTAACCGGTCGGTTTACCGTGGTCCTCTACAACTTGTGAAAAGCAGAGGGTTCAGTTTTCCCAGCCTTATGAAACCAACGTGTGTGAGCTGAACAGACCCATGGACTATACAAATTTAAAGAGGCCTACATTACAAGATTTGATGGAAGCCAGAGGGCAATCATCCAGCATTCGTACAAAGGCTGAGCTGATTGCCACCCTCATGGAGTGGGGCAGCTGTACCCCAACCGGAGGGCGAAATAGATGTCATTCACAAGGAAGTGACCAGGTGCCTGACGTACTACAAGGATACCTCCTCCGAGGAAACCATGAACAGGCTCTTCTCCGAGGTCCAAGCCTGTGTCTTGGCTCAGAGGAATGGGGCGAACTCCACACATCCTGACGAATGAAGAAAGGGAGAGGGGTCCCCGGGAGGATTTCAAGGAGGCAGAGGTAGGCATTGATGACTTCCTACAGGAATTTTAGCCCCAGTGCCTCCTGCAAGAAATCGCCCCCACAGACTGGATCACCATCCTGGCCCGAAAGCTAGCAGGGAAGGCGGTCGAGGCTTACTGGGCCGTTCCTGCAGACAGAGTCTGGGAATATGACTTTGTAAAACAGGTCCTGCTATAACCCCGGAGGCATACTGTAGGAAGTTCAGGGAGACAAAGAAAGGGGAAAAGGACAACCATGTGGAGTGGGCATGCCGCATCACCCGAGCCACCCAGAATTGGATATACTTGCAACAGGCGAAGTCTCCCGAAGAGATCCTCCAGCTCTTTATGCTGGAACACTTTTATAACAGGATCCCTACCCAGCTACAGGAATGGGCACACCCAAAGGCAGCCAAAGACTCTCACAGAAGCAGCCCAGCAGGCTGATGAGTATGCTGACACCCGGCGGCCCCAATGCCTGCTACTTCTCCCAACTGCCAACCTCACCTGCGCCTGGCAGCCCCGACCTACCCTCCACCCAGAAACCCACCAGCCACAGGGGCCAAACCTGAGGGTTTCACTACAGACGGGGTCCAGGTGCCACCTCTGCCAACAACCTGGGCCACTTCACCTTTACTTATGTGCAACTCCAGACCCCCGCGGAGACCTACCCTGTGATTACCCGGCAGCAAGCCTGCACCACTTGCTCAGCATAACCATCCCAAGGTCCAAGCCCCCTTCGCAGTCTGGGAGAGGGGCTTGCTATATTAGAAAGCAGAGAACGGGAAGAGCTCCTACTACCACCAAACAGTTGGTGGCACCTTGAAAATATCGGCATGAGCTGTTGAAGATAGCTCACGATATCCCCGTCAGGGCATTTGGTAAGGGCAGTACTGAGCATTGGCTCACCCAAAGCTTCTTCTGGCCAGGCATCTCGAAGGATCTGAGGCAGTATTGCCAGACCTGTGATGTCTGCCAGATAGTGGGAAAGCGTTATAGTCTGCACATTCTGGACTACGCAACTCGGTACCCCGAGGCAGTCGCCCTGAGCAACATTCAGGCTGAGACTGTGTCTGAAGTCCTGATGCAAGTATTCTCTCATGGGTTTTCCCTGGGAGATACTCTCAGATCAGGGCTCCCAGTTTACTGCTGAGGTGACTAACCAGCTGTGGAGGTTATGCGACAATAAAATCGATCTTAAGCTCCCCATATCACCCCCAGATGAATGACCTTTGCAGTGACTTACTGTAACAGAACCCTGTATTGTTTTGCCTGAACTTAATCTACAGTGCTGTTGGGGAGTTTAAACAGAGCCGAATGACTGGTGTTCGTATGACTATTGCTACCCAAAATACCGAACATCAGACCACCCAGGGGAACAGTTAATTACTATTTTACCTCCCAGTGATTGTGGAGCCGTTCGCATGGTTCAGACGAATCCCTTTGTCTCAGAATAGGTGGCCGCCATTTCGGGACTTTACACGTGTTCGCGGCCATCTTACGCACGAACGGCGGTGTTTGCCTGTGAACGCATGGAACTAAAAACGGATACGCAAACAGGCGAACACCGCTGAGACCTCCAGGAGCTCGTAAGTTCGTGCTGAAACTACCGAACGACCGGCCGTTCGGTAGTTTTGTTTAAGCATGCATGGGGATTCAGGCGAACGGCAGGATTACTGTGGAGGGCAAGGGGTTCGTGGGGTTTTTATTCACGAACGGGGACCGACCGCAAGGCCAAAACTTGTGGAACTCTTTTCGGATGAAAATCCTGTGCGGTCGGTCAAAACTTCAAAGACCCATAACTCCCGAACCCCACAACCGAATGACTTGAGATTTGGATATGTTATTCCCCTGAGTGGTAGCTATTAAGTGGTGCTGGACTTAAAGGTGTATCCCCTGTTTTTGGGGTACATCCAGAATGTGGGTAAATTTATGTCTGTTTTAATTATGTTACATGTTATCTGAGGGGAGGAGACGTGGGGGTTGAACCATGTGTGTAATTGGCTGTGTTACTAATTATGTGGGTGTAGCCTCTCAGAGGGCACCCTTGCATAAAAAGAGATCCCCTGTGATTAAAAGTGAGTTCTACTTGACCCTTCAAAACGTAGCCCCGTCTCGTTCTTGGAGGGGATTTATGGTACCGTTACTCTGCCTCATTTTACAGTACTGTCGGATTATACCCTGGGATATCGTGGATGGGAACCAGGACTCCATTACTACACAGCAGCTTGCACAGAAAAGGATATCTCCAACGGCAGATACCCCTCTACAGCTGGGTAGCCGTTACATTGGTGGCAGCGGCGGGATGGTCCTTTTCATCCCCAAAGCAAGTGCTGAATGGAATCCCCGTACGCCAAACTGAAAAGACCCACACTAAAGGATCTATTGGAAACCAGAGGAAGGAGTGCCAGCAACCGACCACGGAGAGAGCTGATAGCTGACCTACTGGAGCTGGACGAGATGGATCGATCCATGGAGGTCGCAGACCAACCTAACCCTGTCAGCGAGGAGGAGGAAATTACAAATCTTGTTCAGCGGAGATTATCCATGTACCCAGCGACATCCGTGGAACTAATAGATCAGCTGTTCCGGGAAGCGAGAACGGAGATACAAAATAGGAGGGGGCACGAACTTGAACTGGCAAGAGCTAGACAACCTATTGCACCTGCAGTTCATATGCCCCCACCCGCTGCTACAGGACAGAAAATACCCTTCACTGCGTTCAAAGCGTTTGTGGAAAGTGAGGAAGAGATTGACGGGTATTTGGCTGACTTTGAGAGGCAGTGCTCTCTACACCAGGTACCACTAGACCAATGGGTCACTATTTTGGCTGGAAAGCTATCGGGAAAGGCAAATGAGGCTTTTCGGGCACTTACTGAGGAAGATATTGCACAGTATCGCCGGGTGAAGGCTGCACTGCTCACCCGATATGCCGTCACCCCGGAAACGTATCGCCGTCGCTTCAGGTAGTCTAAAAAGAAGGCTGCAGACTCCCACATGGAATGGGCAAACAAGATACAAAAGGGTGGCATCACATTGGGTACGAGGGTGCAATGCCAACACCGGAGAGGAAGTACTACAGCTATTCCTAATGGAACATTTCTTCCAAGATCTGGCAGCAGACATACAGGATTGGGTGAGAGATCGAGGCAGCGCATACAGGATTGGGTAACTTAATCGAGGCAGCGCGGCTAGCGGACGAATACGCAGAGTCGAGAAAGGTGAGCCAAGGGTCCACACGACCAACCTCTAGGGCAGAGCCACGCACCCTAACGCCCGCTGCACGCACAGAATTTCGGGCCCCAGTACCCCCAGGACCCCCACGTCCTCAGGGGTCTAACAACCAACCCCGGGATGCTTACAAAATTACGTGCCATCGCTGCGGCAACACGGGACATATTGCTCGTTATTGCCCCTTGGGATCAGCCAATAACAACTGGAGGCGATCAACCAATAACACAGAGACCCCCTCATCACGCACCTCTGCTGCTCACTGCCTGGAAACAGAAGGGAGCCCTGAGGAGTGTTTGGGCATCCTATACGAGGCAAACCCCATACAAGCTGCATCCCCAGATAACCGCCAGCATCACCGCCAGGAGGTGCGTGTAAATGGGCAGGTGGCACAAGGCCTAAGGGACACTGGCGCTACCATCACTTTGGTGCAGAAACATCTTGTGAAACCGGAGCATGTATCTACACGCACTGTTGCTGTCCGTGTCGCGGGGGGGCTGTTTTTCGTTTACCCACTGCCCGGGTACACTTGGATTGGGGAGTCGGGTCGGGAAAGACCACAGTAGGAATCATGGACAATTTACCTGCTGAAGTCGTGTTGGGCAACGACATTGGCCCTCTGGCTTCAGCTTATCTACCCACGACTGCTGCTGCCTGTCCCGTAACCACCCGCTCACAAACCCGTATCGAAGACGATCCTCCAGCAGACCGGGAGACCCAGGTAAGCCACAAACAGACACTCAGCCCTAACACGGTAGAAAGGCCCATAGCTTGGGACACCCCAGAGGAGTTTGGGAGGGAGACTAGACAGGACCCCACTCTCCAAAAGTATCGGGAATTAGCCGACAGTGGGGGGGATGAGCGGGAACGTTTTATATGGGAAGGTGACAGATTATACAGGTTGACACAAGGTAGGAGGAGAGGCTGTATCCCTTCACAGAAGCGCCAACTAGTGGTACCCAGAATGTACCGGTTGGAACTTCTCCGAATTGGACATGACATTCCGTTGGCAAGACACTTAGGGGGTAACCGCACCGCCTACAGGATCACACAGACCTTTTTCTGGCCTGGGATCTCAAAGGACGTGCGGCGTTACTGCAGTACCTGTGATACATGCCAACGAGTAGGAAAGAGAGGGGACCACCCTAAAGCTCGACTGTCACCCATGCCCGTGATTGAGGAACCGTTTAGCCGGGTGG
>OW240922.1:81759309-81839309 GCA_933207985.1 Pelobates cultripes
TAAGAAGAAGAGGGGGGTAAGAAGAAGAGGGGGAGTAAGAAGAAGAAGGGAGTAAGAAGAAAAAGGGAGTAAGAAGAAGTGGGAGTAAGAAGAACAAGGGGGAGAGTAAGAAGAAGGAGGGGTAAAAAGAAGGGGAGTAAGAAGAAGAGGGTGGGTAAGAAGAAGAGGGTGGGGAAGAAGAGGGTGGGTAAGAAGAACAAGATGAACAAGGGGGGAGTAAGAAGAACACAGGGAGGAGGGGGGAGAGTAAGGGCGAGGAAAAGGGGAGATGAAGAGAATGGGAGGGACACTGAGAAGAACACAGAGAGGGTGTTTGGTGAGAGAACACAGGAGGAGAAATTAGAAGAACACAATTAAGAGGTGAGGAGAAGGGGAGATGAGGGAAACACAGGGAGGGAGGTGAGAGAGAACACAGGTGGGGGAGGTGAGAGAAGAACACGGGGGTGAGTGAAAGAACACAGAGGGTAGGGAGAACACATGGAGGGAGTAGAGAACACAGGGAGGGTGGAGGGGGGGGGATGAGAAGAGCACAGGGAGGGTGGGTGAGTGTGAGAGGAGACCGCTAGGGGAGGGTGGGGGAGAGCTCTAAGGGACAGAACGGACAGTTCTATAGGACAGGGGGGAAGACAGTGAGCTCTTTCACACTACATGCACACGCACACACAATGCATCCCTATACATACACAGAAACACACAATGCATCTCTACACACAGAGAAACGGACAATGCATCCATTACACACACACACAATGCAACCCTTATACACAAAGACAATGCATCCTTTGCACACATACACAGAAACAGGAAAAAGACTAGAGTGAAGTGGTTATTCCACTAGAGATGGAAAAATATGGACATCCACTTCACCAAATGATATCTCAAATTAAAATACAAAAAAAATAATTATTAGGTATAACCTTTATTTAGCCGTCTTAGGGCAAAACAAAAAATAATAATAAAGTGTAATAATCGTGAAACACTCGTGAAAAAACACGTGAGATAAGAACTGGGTAGATGCAATGTGGATATCCTCAGAGTATAATAATGAAGCGGTATCTACACTCAGAGTTATAATAACCGGTACAGTATAGTGTAATGTATATTCAATCAGATACCACAAAGGAAAAAATCTGCAGGAGCCAGGAGCTCTTGATAAAGGCGTGTGGTCACGCCGAAACGCGCGTCGAGCGTTTGCCGTTTTTGTTTTGTTTTTACTACTGGGGGATGCAGAAAATGATTTAGTCATTTATCATTTAGTCATTTATACTGGGAGTCACTTGGAACATTTATTTAAACTGTTTAGTGCTGTTGCGGTAATAGCGTATAGCTCAACTAGGAGACCCTTAGTACATATATTTAGTACGCTCAGCTAGGGACTGATAGTGCTAGGCTGCCTTGAAGCAGCGGTGTCTAGTATTTGTAGGAGTTATATTTAGCAAGTTTAGGCTGTGATTCTCTATCTATCCAGGTGACGTTTGTGTCCCTGGAAGGGACCTTTGCATTATTGGGTGGTGCCTTTATTCATACACCTGTGTATTAAACCTCAGGGTTAATCTATTTAACCACCTCTCTAGACATATCTAAGCTCTTATTTATAATCTGTGATACAAACTATCTATACTCTTTCTAAGCACTAATTACTAAGTAACAACTACATATACAGTGTCTCTCCCTTTTTCCCTAGATTCTCTCTCTATTTGCAACACTCTAGATTAAGTCTATCATAGATTTACTCTATATGGAAATTATCTAATTAAACCTAAAGTGGATGCTTTGAGAAGCCTACTAGAATTTATGGGATGATTTGTGGATCTACCTCCATATAGCTGGGATATATTTTGATCCCTGCAGATTTTTTCCTTTGTGGTATCTGATTGAATATACATTACACTATACTGTACCGGTTATTATAACTCTGAGTGTAGATACCGCTTCATTATTATACTCTGAGGATATCCACATTGCATCTACCCAGTTCTTATCTCACGTGTTTTTTCACGAGTGTTTCACGATTATTACACTTTATTATTATTTTTTGTTTTGCCCTAAGACGGCTAAATAAAGGTTATACCTAATAATTATTTTTTTTGTATTTTAATTTGAGATATCATTTGGTGAAGTGGATGTCCATATTTTTCCATCTCTAGTGGAATAACCACTTCACTCTAGTCTTTTTCCTTTAAACTACTTTGTGGGGTTATGCCCCTTGATATCTCTGTAACCCTCTCTGGGAACTATTGATGTGGACTTAGTCCACCTCTAATTTCTTCCTCTCTTGTTCTACACAGAAACACACAATGTAAACTCTTACACACACATGCAAACACACACACACTGCTTTTCTTACGCACACACAGAAACACAATGCATCTCTTACACACACTCAATGCACACACATACAGACACACCCCTTGCATCCCTTATGCATTCAAACACAGACTCACAAAATGCATCCCTTACACACAACCAGAAACAAACAATACATCCCTTATACACAAATACACACTGCTTGCACTACACACAAACACACTGCATCACCCGCACAAACTGGTATCCATATACACTACATACCATAAGCACACATATTATATCCTCTACAATAACACATAACACATCCCCTACACACTCCACTCCCTGTGAGCGAACTCATGGGTGGGTGGAACATATAAGTGGACTTATGAGTGGGCCTTGTGGGCATACTCACCGTCAGGCCCTGGGGCCGAGACCTTGAGCTGTGTAAGGGGCCCCCCCAAAAATGGAGCTGCTTCCAATTCTCCCAGGACATTGAATTTTGTGACCACAGTTGCAAACAGCCTCCAGAGATCCTGTTCTACACCAGACCAGTGGAGCCAAACTGCAGCCCATCATCATCCTCATCTTGTTGTAAGTAGAAAATCTAGTATATTATTAGTGACACTAATCTATAATTTACCTCACATTAAAGGGACACTATAGTCCCCAGAACGACTGCAGCTTAATGAAGTGGTTCTGGTGTCTATAGCCGGTCCCTGCAGGCTTTTTAATGTAAACACACACTGTGGGCAGCACTGGCGTTAGTTCGTATGGCAGCTCATATAGGTGGGGCATTGTGATGTCACATGGGGGGCGGCAAATACAGCTGTTCCCCATGCTGCCACAGGTGCCACTGTACTGGGAGATTGTGATTACTCTTCACTTCCTCCCAGCTTACAGAGCAGTGCATGGGAGAGAGAGAGGAGGAGGCATGATTTAATCTTACAACAAATCCAGTAAGCAAATCTTTATAAATTTGGGTGGGATCAGCTCTGTTTCCACAGTTTATTGGTGTTTACTCTGATGTCTGTATTAATATTGAAGGATTTCTAAGGAGTAACATCAGTGTGTGTCAGCAGGGCCAGCCATTGGGGTGTGCACGCTGTGCGGTCACGCAGGGTGCCATCACAACAGAGGCGCCCGGCGGACAACACAGCTCACAAGTTGGGGACACCAGCTTATTCAATTTAAATGATTCGCTGGTGGTCCACTGGTGCGCACCAGCAGTAGGTGCAGTCAGATTATAGCCTCTCCCTCGTGGTTCCGGCGCTCAGTTAGTGAGTCAGAGCACATTGAAAGTCAGAGCCATGAAGGAGTGGGTATGGCAAAGAGCTACTGATTAGCATAACATCAATATCCGTTATAAAACTAGGAAAAGGTGGGCACCATTGCACTGATTTGGTGGTGCAATGGGCCACTTGACTGGTTTTGCCCCCCAGGCCTAAGGCTGCCAGCCCTCCCCTGAATACTACTATGTCATGCCATACAAAAAAGAATCTGGTGCACAAGGCAGGAAAAGGAGAAAGATAGAGACAGAGCAACAAGCTAAGTTAGCTGGAAGCCTTCACCAGTTTTTGGTGAGTACTGCTGAAATTACAGCAGGACCATCATCAGCAGCACCACAGGAGACTCGTAATCCTGATCCTGTGTCGGTAGACATTCCTGTTCCTGCCTTAGAAGCAGAGACAGTTTCATCTAAGGATGTTTATACTCAGCCAAATCTGCCAGAAAATATTGACCAAAAAGTTTATACTGATATTGGCTATTGGCCTGAAACCATGGATGAAACCTTGAAAACTGAACTTGTCAGGCGAGGGACAGAGAAACTGCAGAATAAGGATGCATGGTTTCCAAGAGACAGTAATGGCAGGTCATTTTCCAAGGATTGGTTCTACATACATTTGGACAATGGTGAGACTATGTTAAGGACATGGTTGGTGTTTTCTCCTGTAAACAATGCTGCATATTGCTTTCCTTGCATGCTTTTTCAGAAGGCTAAAGGGAAAAGTTCATTTGGAAAGTCAAGATGATTTAATGCATGGAGAAAGTTAAGCCTTAGATTACTAGAGCATGAGTGCAGTTCATATCACTTGAGTGCATTTACAATATGGAAAGAATTAGAAATGCGGCTGCATAAACAGGAGACTATTGATGCTGCTGCCCAGCTTGCACAACAGAGGTCATTTGAAAAATGGAAGGCAATCTTAGTCAGAATACTTGATTGTATTCTGTATCTAGCCAGGCAAACCTTACCCTTACGTGGTCACTCTGAAGATTTAAATACAGATGGTAACTGTGGAAATTTCTTAGAAACTTCTAAGTTACTCGCCAAATATGACCCAGTTGCCAAACAACATCTTCACAGAGTACAATGCACAGATGGTTACATTGTGTCCTATCTCTCTCCACAGAGCCAGAATGAGTTTATTAGCCTGCTCGGCGATCACATTCGAACAGTCATCTTTCAAAATATCATAAAGGCCAAGTATTTTGCTATAATGTTTGATAGCACTCCTGATATTTCACACACTGACCAAATGTCCCAAGTGATTCGATATGTGCATATTGAAGAGTCAGGAGTCCATGTGACAGAGTCTTTCATTGACTTTATTCAGTTATATGGGAAATCAGCTGATGTCATTACAAAACAAATTTGTGACAAGTTGCAAGCTGATGGCCTTAAACTAGAGCATTGCTACGGCCAGGGATACGACAATGCTGCGACTATGGCTAGACACATTAGTGGTGTACAAAAACGTATTTTGGATATGAATCCCAAAGCAATGTTTGTGCCATGTAACAATCACTCGCTCAATCTTGCTGGGATGCATGCAGTTGGTGTTGGGACAAAGTCTGTTACTTTCTTTGGCACTGTGGAAAAGGTGTATTCATTTTTCTCAAGCTCCACACACAGGTGGGATATCCTTAAGAAACATGTACCAATTCGTGTAAAGCGATCGTGTAACACAAGATGGAGTTCAACGCATGAAGCTGTATGCGTACTTGCTGAACACACTGAGAAAATAATAGACGCTTTGGAAGCGTTGAGAGATGGGCCGGAAGAAACCTCTGAAACTAGGGGTGATGCAGGAAGTCTTTTAGTTTGCATAATGACATGTTTTTTTCTCTTTCTTGCATTTTTGGAACCCAGTACTAACTGAAGTAAATGATACTCAGATCTACCTGCAGCAAGAAGGACTTGCGCTTGATCAATGCGTGCAAAAGTTAAAAGCATTGACTTTATTTTGTCATGAAAAACGTGATAGTCTAGTGTCAAAGGCAACTGAGAAAGCTTTGCAGGTATGCAAAACCTATTGCATACCTACAGAGAGAAGAGTTGGAAGACGCAAGAAGATGGATGGTGAGAACAGTTGCGATGCTGGCTTGACCTTAATACAGGAAACAAGCAGAGAACAACTGGAAGCAATTGATCAGCTTCAGGCAGAAATTAAAAAACGCTGCACCAGCGATTTGCTTTTTTGCAAATTCAAACATTGTTGGATACTAAAAAAGATGATTTTATTAAGAAACAAATTCAGCACACGTGTGCTCAGTACACGGAATTGAATGCTGCATCTATGCTCACCGAAATAACTCGACTTCGGCACCACATTATCTTGCATAAGGAGGTCAATCCTGATGAGCAGGTTGCAAACTGGTCAGCTTTAGATTTGCTTCGCTGGGTGTATAAGTGGAAGCTGCAAGAAAGTTTAACCAACTTTGTTGTCACATTAAGAATCTTTCTTACTATCACTGTTTCTACAGCAAGTTGTGAAAGAAGTTTCTCAAAACTTAAACTAATTAAAACATATCAGAGATCTACAATGAGCCAAGAAAGACTGAGTAATCTAGCAATACTGTCCATTGAGAGAGACTTTAATGTAGATTTCAATTCCGTTGTTGAAAAATTTGCGCTAATTAAAAGCAGGCGAATTTAAATTAATCTGTATATTATATACAGATTGATATCTTGCACTTCTATTAAAGAATTACAATTAGAGGTACAGGATTGAGGAAGTTGGCTCCATCTAGCCCAGTCTTGGATCATCTCCAGGGTATAGTTCCATTTTGATGTTTAGTTTTTGTTCTTGATATTTTTTGTCATTTACGATGGTTGTGAGACGACATATAATAGCATGGCCCATGCTAGGTTACTACATTTGTATATTTGTATTCATAGACCTGCTGAAAATGTGGAGAATGTGTGTAATGCATGTTCGCACTCAATAAAGTGTTGGAAAATAAACTTGTATTTAGATGCATTTTACTTTAATTACATAAGTATTTTCAAAACAAACAATACATGTGCTTGGGGGGTAAGGGTTTCTTTAACTAACCTAGTGGAAGAGACTCGAGTGCTAAAATCCACGGGTTAGGGGGCGCAAATTACTTGCCTTGCCCCGGGTGCTGACAACCCACGCTACACCATCAATATACCATTATTCCTGTTGTACCCTTCATGAAGTCTAGGCTCATGTTTGGGTAACTATCTACTGGCTGGGGAGAAACTACTTGGAATCTGCATTCATTTAGAACTATTCATATCTACACCCGAACTGCAACTATAATCACTAAGGCTCAGCAGTTTGGGAGGAATAGACGAACAAGGTACTATAACTACCAGCGTTCGTAACACACTCCTACATGCTTATTAACCCCTAATAAGCATTGTAACATAGCTGTGTGATACACATGTGAATACAAATACAAGAAAAAGAGTCCGGCGCTCAAACTACCATCACTGCTGGGTGGAAGCAACGACCATAGTACACGTTAGTACCAATACATACAGTTAAAATCAAAGAAAAAAGTTACCTGCGCTCTTCCCAAATCCCTATGCATATTTAACCCCTTAGTGACCAGACTGCTTTTCAATTTTCTCACCGTTAAGGACATGGGCGTCCGCAGGGGGGGGCAAGGAGGGGCACTTGCCCCCCCTGGATTTTTCAGCTTGTTCTGATATTGTTCGTGTGAGATTTAAAATGAACTGCAATACCGGCGCCGGCCAGTAGGTGGCGCTGTGTATGGAGAGAGACAGGGATAGGAAGCTGCATCTTATCCCTGCTTCTCTCTGTTGATTGAAACCGCAGGGGAACAACACATGCAGCCAGAGACAGCCTACAGATCAGGTAAGAGAGGGGAGGGTTTGAGATAGCCTATAGATTTTTTTGGGGGGCAGCAGCCTATAGATTTTTTTGGGGGGGCAGCCTATGGATTAGGGAGTGAGGCTGGGGGGCATCCTATGATTAGAGTACAGCCTATAGATTAGGGGAGTAAAGGCAGCCTATAGATTAGGGGAGTGAAGGGGGGCAGTCTATAGATTAGGGGAGTGAGGCTGGGGGGGCAGCAGCCTATAGATTAGGAGAGTGAGGGGGGCATCCTATAGATTAGGAGAGTGAGGGGGGCATCCTATAGATTAGGGGAGTGAGGGGGGGCAGCAGCCTATAGATTAGGGGAGTGAGGGGGGGCAGCAGCCTATAGATTAGGGAGTGAGGCTGGGGGGGGCAGCAGCCTATAGATCAGGGGAGTGAGGCATGGGGCAGCAGTCATAGATTAGAGAGTGAGGGGGGCATCCTATAGATTAGGAGAGGGGGCAGCAGCCTATAGTTTAGGAGAGTGAGGGGGGCATCCTATAGATTAGGGGAGTGAGGGGGGGCAGCAGCCTATAGATTAGGGGAGTGAGGCTGGGCGGGAGCAGAAAGGGACAGCAAGGAGCACAAAGGTAAAGTAGAAAAGGGAGCAGAAAGGGTCTGCAAGGAGCAGAAAGGGATCAGAATGAGAAAGGAGCAGAAGGGCGCTAAATAAGCAGAAAGTAGCAGAAAGGTAAAAGAGCAGAAGGGGCCAAGGATAGAAAACAGTGTCAGAAGAAAAAAAAGACTGTCAAATGAAGGAGAGGAAAAGGAGATTGGAGCAGGAAGGACAAATGAAGTGAACCCTCCACTTTATTCTGGACACCACATCATAAGGCTTTGGTACCTGGGCCAGACAGGGAAACGCTGGACCTTCTCATCTCCAAAGGTAAAAAAATATCAGTATTAATGTGTTCACTTTTATTTACTGAGTGTCAGGAAGCACAGAGTGCCGTTGGGTAGGGGTGTTGCTGATTGGCTAGAGCGGTCAGCTGGCACTCTAAGCCAATCAGTAGCTCCCCATTCATAAAAAAGTAAAAATATTTTATGAACCGGGAACTAGCGATTGGCTTAGAGCGTCAACTGTCCACTCTAGCCAATCAGCGGGACCCATGCCTGACGTCAGTCTGCACTTCCTGACACTCTGTTTCAGAAGGCAAATACCACTGAGCGACCTGGAGCTGGAGGAAGCCTTTGGGGTTAAACCATTTGAGAGCGATTTAACCCCTTAAAGGAAAGCGAGCACCCAGGGGCTTCCTGGCATCATAGCATTTTCATTTAGGTGAAGTTATTATGGTGACCAGAATGGTCCTTTAATTTGCTTAAAGGAACACTATAGTGTCAGGAATACAAACAAATATTCCTGACACCATAGTTGTGAAAACGCTATTCACCCTGGCTTTATGTGATAATGACTATGCCCCTTCCCTTTCACGACACTGTCAAAAAGGTACCAAGCATGGATGTCATTACAATTATGCCCCCCCCCTGGAAAAATTCCTGCGGACGCCCATGGTTAAGGACCAGGGCAGCTTTTACATTTCTGCGGTGTTTCTGTTTATCTGTAATTTTCTTCTTACTCATTTACTGTACCCACACATATTATATGCTGTTTTTCTCTACATTAAATGGTCTTTCTAAAGATACAGTTATTTTCATCATATCATATAATTTGCTATAAAAAGAATTATAAAAT
The DNA here is from genome assembly GCA_933207985.1 of Pelobates cultripes. Classification (NCBI taxonomy): domain Eukaryota; kingdom Metazoa; phylum Chordata; class Amphibia; order Anura; family Pelobatidae; genus Pelobates; species Pelobates cultripes. The sequence continues at coordinate 81,768,427 of OW240922.1, forward strand.
GTGATAAAATTTAAAAACAAACAAACACACTTTTCAATAGGTAGAGATCTTCGCAGACCTACACATATGGAGACTCCTCCCACGCAAACACTCCATTGGGTGAGCACTGCCTCAGCGCCCTCAGTTAACGATATAAAGGCCAGCTACACTAACCCACCTCACCATACACAATCACCCACCGCAAACCAACTCACATACGTACCCACCTTCACGACGACGCCTTACCTACTTAGTGTAGATCTGCACATCTATGCCACTCTAATTTCTTACTAAACGGATATCTCGCTAATACTTAAGCAACAGCCCACAAAAAATTATATTTAATTTAAGCTCTTTGCAGACACAAGTGTTAATGCCTACCAACAATACCCCCGATCTCTGAATGTTTAACAAATCTGCCTTTGCAAACATATTCAAAAATGTGTACAGTTATATATAATCCTATGCATTTACACTTCTGACCCTGCTGTTGTGACAGTGTAAGATTGATTCTTCATTTTGCACAACAAAAAACAGAATAAAAAAAAACACACTTTTTCTAACTTTGACACCCAAAATCTGTTACACATCTACAACCGCCAAAAAACACCCATGATAAATAGTTTCTAAATTTTGTCTCGAGTTTAGAAATACCCAATGTTAACATGTTCTTAGCTTTTTTTTTGGAAAGTTATAGGGCTATAAGTAGAGTTGAGCGAACCCGGACTGTAAAGTTCAGGTTCGTACCGAACATTACGTTTTTTGGACCCCGGACCCGAACACAGACATATCAGTGTATGTTCGGGTTGGAGTTCGTTGTTCAGTGATTTAATGGCGCATTTTGAAAGGCTGCAGGGCAGCCAATTAACAAGCGTTTGACTTGTGTGCCCTTAGAAGCCATCACAGCCATGCCTACTAATGGCATGGCTGTGATGGGCCAGTGCATAATGTGACCCAGCCTCTATATATAAGCTGGAGTCGCATAGCGCAGCACGTACATGAGCTCATATTAGTGTAGGGAGAGGATGCTGCAGCTGTGAGGGGCAGATTAGGAAAGAATTCTTGTGTTGAATCTGCAAACTACAGCGATTATTTTTGTGGTGCTATAATACTACATTTTTGTACCTTGCACTGAGCCCAGTGCCACAGAGAGTACAGTGCACCTGCAAATGCATGTGTGCCAGGTACATTACTTTAATCCTGTTCTGGTAGCTCAGTGGGCAACATCTAGGCACTTTTAAATACTGCAATTTTTTGGGTGCTAAATAGTACATTTGTGTACTGCATTTCTTGCAGTCCAATAAAACCCTGAAATACTACTGTTACATTGTTGGTTTAAAAAAAATCAAACTTTTTGTTGCTAAATAGTACATTTGCAGCCTGCAGTGCACTTCATAACAGATTCAAATAGAACCTTCAAATAATGTGCTTACATTGCAGTTTGACTAATTCACGTTTTTTTGGTGCTAAAAAGCTAATTTGGGGCGTGCACTTCATATCTGAGAGTCAAATAGAACCGTCAAATACTGCTATGACATAGCAGTTTGCCTAATTCAAATTTTTTTGGTGCCAAAAAGTTAATTTGTGGCGTGCACTTCATATCTGAGAGTCAAATAGAACCGTCAAAAACTGCTGTGACCTAGCTTGCCTAAACCACATTTTTTTGTGCTAAAAAGTTCATTTGGGGCGTGCACTTCATATCTGAGAGTCAAATAGAACCGTCAAATACTATGGTTACAGCGCATTTTTAAACATTCAAATTCTTTAGGTGCTAAATAGTACATTTGTGGCCTGCACTTTATTTCTGATAGTCAAATAGAACCGTCAAATAATGCTGTGATATTGCAGTTTGCCTAATTCACATGTTTTTGGTGCTAAAAAGTAAATTTGGGGCATGCACTTCATATCTGAGCGTCAAACAGAATTGTCAAATACTGTGCTTACAGCGCAGCTTTAAAAATTCACATTCTTTAGGTGCTAAAAAGTAAATTTGGGGCGTGCACTTCATATCTGATAGTCAAATAGAACCGTCAAATACTGCTGTCTTTCACCTCACCCCCTTGCAAATCAGCCAAGCAGTCTGAGCCACAAGTCATGCAGCAGTCTCTTATGCTTTTTGATGATTCTGCTGGCGAGGTTTCCATGGGCCATCCACCTAGCCCTGCCCTAGAAGTGGAAGAGATTGAGTGCACTGATGCACAACCACTTATGTGTGAGGATGTGGACATGCAAGAACCACCGCAGCACGTCTCTGATGATGATGAAACACAGTGGCCAACTACTGTGGCTTTCTGCAGTGTGCAGACCGACAAGGAGGGTAGGTTTGAGGAGTGGATAGAAGACGATGTGGAGGATGATGAGGTCCTAGACCCCGTATGAAACGAGTGACGTGTGCAGTTTGGAGGAAGAGGCGGTGGTCGCCTAGAGACACCAGCACAGCATAAGAGGGTGCAGGGTGCAAAAGCGGAGTGGCCATCCCCTAGGCGATACGCCTGCTACTGCCCACCGCACCCAGGGACCGAGCACACCAAAGCTAGCTCCAAAGAGTTCCCTCGCGTGGCAGTTTTTCAGACAATGTGCTGATGACAAGACACGAGTGGTTTGCACACTGTGCAATCTATGCAAAGCACAAGCTGCAGTGGAGTAAGCACCTCAAAAAACAAGAAAGGTCTCCTTGCTTCTTCTTCTGCTGCTGTCTTGGCCTCTACCTCCACCTCTGGAGTCAGAGTGGCACCTGCCACCCCGGAAAACAGAGGATGTGGCAGCAACGCCACCACGTCCGCCACCGTCCCCAAGCATCTCCACACTGTCCCATGGAAGCGTTCAGCTGTCCATCTCCCAAACACTGGAGAGAAACAGCCCTGAATGCCAGCATTTCAAAATTCCTGGCCTTTGAAATGCTGTCATTCTGTCTGGTGGAGACGGACAGTTTTAAAAACCTGATGGCGCAGGCTGTCCCACAGTACGTGGTTTGCAGCCACCACTACTTTTCCAGGCGAGCCATCCCTTCCCTGCACAACCAATTGGTGGACAAAATCAGGTGTGCACTGCGCAACGCCATCTGTCCACAGATACGTGGACCAGTAAGCACGGGCAGGGACGCTATATCTCCCTAACTGCACACTGGGCAAATGTAGTGGCGGCTGGGCCTGAGGCGGATAGCAGTTTGGTGAATGCCCTTCCAACACCGAGGATTGCAGGGCATTTTTCTTTGCCTCCTGTTGCCTCCTCCTCCTACTCCGCTTCCTCCTCCTCTCCCACCACCTCATCCAGGCAGCATAACACCTTCACCACCAACTTCAGCACAGCCAGGGGGAAACAAGAGCAGGCTGTTTTAAAACTCATATGTTTTGGGGGAAAAACCCACACCGCGCAGGAGCTGTGGACGGGCATGGAACAACAGACCAATGAGTGGTTGTTGCCACCAAGCCTCAAGCCTGGCCTGGTGGTGTGCAATAATGGGCGAAATCTCGTAGCAGCTCTGGGCCTAGCCGGTTTGATGCACATCCCTTGCCTGGGTGCTGAATTTGGTGGTGCAGAAATTCCTGAAAACTACCCAGATATATCAGAGCTGCTGCAGAAAGTGCGGGCCGTCTGTGTGCTGCTGATTGCCTGTCTGTGCTGCAGAGTAACTTTGGCCTTCCCTCTCACCGCCTCATATGCAATGTGCCCACAAGGTGGAACTCTACCTTGCACATGCTGGAGAGACTGTGCGAGCAGCAGCAGGCGATAGTGGAGTTTCAGATGCAGCACGCACGGGTCAGTCGCTCTGTGGAACAGCATCACTTCACCACCAATGAGTGGGCCTCCATGCGAGACCTGTGTGCCATTTTGCACTGTTTCGAGTAATCCACCAACATGGCCAGTGCCGAAGACGCCGTTCTCAGCCTTACTATCCCGCTTCTATGTCTCCTTGAAAAAACGCTTCGGGCGATGATGGAAGAGGATGTGGCACAGGAGGAGGAAGAGGGGTAATTTCCACGGTTATCAGGCCAGTCATTAACAAGTGGCTTGGAGGGTGGGTTCCTGCACCAGCGTACACAATTGTCCAGCCAGGGCACAGTTCTGGAGGATGAGGAGGAGGATGATGAGGATGAGGAGGAAGAACCGTGTTCACAGCAGGGTGGCACCCAACGCAGCTCGTGGGCATCCCTGGAGCTTGGCTGGGGGGATACAGAGGACACAGACGATACACCTCCCACAGAGGACAGCTTGTCCTTGCCTCTGGGCAGCCTGGCACACATGAATGACTACATGCTGCAGTGCCTGCGCAACGACTTCCGAGTTGCCCACATTCTAACTTGTGCTGATTACTGGGTGGCCACCCTGCTGGATCCCCGTTACAAGGACAATTTGCCGTCCCTAATTCCCTCACTAGAGCGTGATCGGAAGATGCGTGACTACAAGCGCACGCTGGTAGATGCGCTGCTGTGGGCATTCCCAACTGACACCGGGGGCTCAGTGTAAGCCCAAGGCGAAGGCAGAGGATGAGGAAGAGGTTGCCAACGCAGCTGGGACACCACCAGCACCGCAGAAGTCAGGGTTAGCATGGCCGAAATGTGGAAAAACTTTGTCAGCACGCCACAACAACCAGCACCACCATTTGATATGGAACGTCTTACCAGGAGGCAGCATTTCAGCAACATGGTGGAACAGAACGCGTGCACACGCCTACACGTACTGACTGATTGGTCAGCCCCATTCAACTTCTGGGTCTCCAAACTGGGCACATGGCCTGAGCTTGCCCTTTATGCATTGGAGGTGCTGGTCTGCCCTGCAGCCAGTGTATTGTCTGAATACGTGTTTGGCATGACAGGGGGCGTTATCACAGACAAGCGCAGCCGCCTGTCCACAGCCAACGTGGACAAGCTCACGTTTATTAAAATGAACCAGGCATGGATCCCACCAGACTTGTCTGTACCTTGTGCAGAATAGACATTTCTACCAGCCTCACCCAGCCATTGTTATACTCAAGTGCACTTATTCTTTGTTTTCTTTTTTTATATGTCCCAATATTTTGGGGGCTACCCCAATAAAAAAATTTAAATAAAGTTTTGGCTACCTGCTCCTCTTCCTCCACCGCCGCTTCCACCTACATCACCACGGTCACTGCCTCTTCAGCCTATGGGTCACTTAGTATAAACTATGTACACAATAGCAGAGGCTTGTGAAGGCCTTTTTCTCCACGCATCAGGAGTTGAGCTCAGTTTGAACAATGGAATAGAATACCCTGCACTCCAACCCTCTCTCAAATTGATAATTCTGGTGATCCTCCTGACAGCCATGCTTTAGATTTTGATTTATGTTCTTCCAAAGCTAAAATCAAAGATTCCATCTAGTGCTATTTTATGGCTCAGCAGTATTTTTAATTTTTAGGTATTTTATGTTATTTTAAGTGATTTCCCTATCCACATTTGTTTGCAGGGCACTTACCTACTCTTACCTCCATTTTACTTCCTTTTACAGTCCTCTAGCCCTTTCCAGGATATTTTTAGAAGCATTTTAGTGCCCAAAAGTTTCGGTCCCCATTGACTTCAATGGAGTTCGGGCTCGGGGTCAAGTTCGGGTCAAGTTGGAGCCTGAACTCGAACTTTTTTACGAAGTACGGCCGAACTCGGTGAACCCGAACATCCAGGTGTCCGCTCAACTCTAGCTATAAGTATAAGTGGCACTTTGCTCTTTCCAAACCATTTTTTTTTTATTCAGAAAATTAAAGTTACATTGTATCACTGATATCTGTCAGGAATCACTGAATAATCCTTTACATGTATATATTTTTTTAAAAGAAGACAACCTAAGGAATTACACTTGGGGTATTTTGACTCTTTTTATGCAACCATTGTACCACCAATCTACGCCAAATTTTAATAAAATAATAATTGGTGATTTTTTTTTTACACACATAGCAATTTAAGAATACATGCACTGAGAACTTTAATCCCTTAAGGACCAAACTTCTGGAATAAAAGGGAATCATGACATGTCAGACATGTCATGTGTCCTTAAGGGGTTAAAGGTTACTGCCAAAGAACACCACAATATATGTTCAGCAAATCTCCTGAGTACAGTGATACCCCCCATGTATGGGTGTGTCAGGTTCTCTGAGAGCTAAAAGACTGTATTTGGAGGGTGCGCATTCCAATTTTCAAACTTGTACAATTTACAGCTGGTCATAATGCACCCATGTCCTATTTGGGACATTTTTTAAGCCGGCCAATGTAATTTACCCCCCTCAAACCATTTTTGAAAAGTAGACAACCCAGGGTATTCAATATGAGGTATGTCCAGTCTTTTTTAGTAGCCACTGAGTCATAAACACTGGCTGAAGTTAGCATTTATATTTGTTTGTATGTTAAAAATGCAATAAACAATTATGAACGCTAATTTTGGCCAGTGTTTGTGACTAAGTGGCTACTAAAAAAGACTGAACATACCCCATTTGCAATACCTTGGGTTATCTTCTTTTGCAGATGGTATGCCATCATGGGGATAATTCTTATTCCTGGGCTACCATACGCTCTCAAAGGCAACATAACCAATCTGTTTTTCAAAAACACTATAAAACCTGTACATGGGGGGTACTGTTATAATCGGGAGACTTCAATGAACACAAATATTAGTGTTTCAAAACAGTAAAACGTATTACAACAATGATATCATCAGTGAAACTGCTGTTTGTGTGTGAAAAATGCAAAAAATATCACTTGCACTGACAATACTATCTCTATTTTGAAACACTAATATTTTTGTTCAGCGAAGTCTACCTAGTAAAATAGTACCCCCTGTGGCAAAACCGACCTCACCACTGGACATTGGAGAAGACGGATTGCAAGCCTCCTGCCATGTGACTATGGCCCCTAGGATGTATTGCCCTTTAAAGACATGATTTGGGCATATTGGATTTGTATGGTGCTGCTAGCCCTTTAAGAACCATTTTGGGGCATGGCGAAAATTTGGGACAATGCCCCTTTTAAATCTGTGTCCACAGACCTAATTGGGACAAGGCCCCTTTAAAACTGTGTCCCCAGTATCCCCAGACTTGTTTGGGACACTGCCCCTTTACGATGGTGTCCCCAAAGTACCCAGACTTTGGAAATAACTTTTAAATGGCTTTTTCTCTTATGGTTCGGTAATTGGGGCTTACCGAGCCATTCACTGCACAGGCGGACCACCCAGAGCTGGAAGTGTGCAGGCAATTTGCCTCCCAGGCTGGGAGCCTGCTGTAGGTAAATTACTGAACGCTGGGGGGCCACCGTTCGCGCAAACGAACACGTGGCGGCAGCCATCTTTTTTTATTCAATGCGGTCAGTGGTGTGTGTAGCCAAATTCATGGAACTGAAATTGGCTACACAGTTCTGCGAACACCGCTGAGCCTTACTTTCTCCCACAATGATTTTGCAGCCGCAGAGACTAAGTCCCATTCGGCGATGGGACTTAGTCATTTTTTCAGCCTGAAATAGACCGACCGCACAGCCCAAATATATGGAACTGTTTTGGGCATGAAAATGTGCTTGCGGTCGGTCAAAAAGGGACCTCCAGCTAACTTTAACCCCTGGATGGAATTGGCTGAATTTTGGATATGTTTATAATTAAAGTGTGATGGATGAGTTTGAATATGTTATGTTTGTGGCATGTATATTTTTGAAGTTATTAATATTTTGTAAAAACTGTATTTCTCTGCCTGTGATAATAATATTCCTGTCTTGTTCCTGTCCTGCTCTCTGAGGGAGTCCACGGTGGTTATGGTGTCTGCTGGAGTGCTTAGAGCCCTCAGGAAGCGCTAGGAGCATCCTTCAACTGAGGTACCCAGTCGGGGTGCCCGTCGATCCGTTACACCCGCCATGTACAGATTTTAGGATGTCTTGGAAAGTTACAGGGTTAAATATAGTGCTTACAAATTAAATTCTCTGGACTTTCGGCCTGGGTTGTCAGGCACGTCCCCCAAATTGCAATCAATAAAATTACTTTATTATGTAAAAATATTACATAAATATGCACTTAGAATTTAAATACATATATATATATTTATATATTTATGAAAGTATTTATGTAATTATGTATATGGACATATGTATATTTCTTATTATTTTTATTGATTTATATATACATAGGTATATATATATATATATATATATAATTTAATTGTAAGTGTATTTTGATATAAATATATATATATATTAATATCAAAATACAGTTAGAATAAAATTACATATATATAATTTTTTTTAATTTAACTTATTTTTAATTTTTTTTGGTTATTTTTGTATTAATTATTTACAATATATATATATATATATAGTTATTATATATATTATATATATACGTGTGTAATTTTACTCTAAGTGTATTTTTATATTACTATAATCCCTTGTGTCTCGCACTCAATAGCTCCCCATCTTGTCAGTGCCTCAGTGAAACCTCCGGCCTATTGTATAGAATTCCTTGATGGAGAGCACTCACAGGACTCGTAATAGTGAAGAAGATGCTTTTATTCCAGCAATCAATTCATACATCAAACTTGTCAGTGTCGATGTTTCAGTCCAACCGGACTTTTTTCAAGACAAACAATAAGTGATACCATGGCAGTTTAAATACAGGAAAACATGGTGCTCATGGGTGCTAACTTTGAACTAATTCAGGTTTGAGAAGAGTTACTACATACGGAAAACAGGAATGTCAATGGGGTCACCTATGGCTTCCATGTATAGTAATGTCTTTATGTACACATTTGAACAAAGGCACATCTTGGAACAATATGGTACAAATGTATTGAAATACGTTTGTTTCATCAACAATATTTTTTTTCATTTGGCAAGGGGGAGAACAACTGCTTAACGCTATGATGTGCTCATTAAACTCCATGAATTCCCCGGTTACGTTTACCTACCAAATCAGCAACTCTCAGATAGACTTTTTGGATCTGCAGATCTTTATCAAAGATAACAAACTTGGATATACGTTATACTCGAAACCTGTAGACAGGAACACAATCCTTCACGCTACCAGTTTTCACCCTAAGGAATTAAAAGAATCTTTACCAATATCTCAATTCATGAGAGTGAGAGTAATGCCAAAAAAACAAATTGAAGAGATCTACCAAAAATTTATTGAGAGGGGATATTCCAAGCCCATCTTGAATAGGGCTGTATAACAGGCATATAAATCAATCACTGAACCATCCACATGCTCTGGAATAGGCAATCCATTGTTCTTCCCTCAAGCACTACACACTGAATCACAACAAGTGGCGTCTATCATACGTGAGAACTGGGGTGTACTTAGGAAAGATACATCGCTGCCATCCTTTCTCCAACAAAGTCCTATTATGAGCTATGTGAGAGGGAAGAATTTACGCAACTATCTGGTACATTCAGGTCAATATGCACTATCACAGCTATTATCCCCTACTAGCAACTTGGGATGCTATAGATGCCTCAAATGCACAGCCTTCAATTCTATGACTCCTGGGAAAGAATTCTTTCACCCTTGATCTGGGAAGGAATACAAAATTAGATACAGGATTACCAGTACCACCATGCATGTAGTGTATCACATTATGTGTCCATGTGGACTTGCCTATATAGGCAAAACTTCAAATGACTTAAGGGGCACAGGTATGAAGGAGCACAGGTCAGCTATACACCTAGCTCTCCTCAATAACTCAGCCTGTTGCTCGACATATCTTAGAAGCAGGACACTCGCTACCCTCTTTACGCTTAATGGGAATAGATCATGTACCTACACCTACACAAGGTGGCAATAGAGATACTAAACTACCCTCTTTACGCTTAATGGGAATAGATCATGTACCTACACCAACACGAGGTGGCAATGGAGATACTAGACTATTACAAAGAAAGGCATTTTGGATACATACCTTGGACACTTTATCCCTGCATGGACTTAAAGGACCACTATAGTGCCAGGAAAACATACTCGTTTTCCTGGCACTATAGTGCCCTGAGGGTGCCCCCACTCTCAGGGTCCCCCTCCCGCTCGGCTCTGGAAGGGGGAAAGGGGTTAAAACTTACCTTTTTCCAGCGCTGGGCGGGGAGCTCTCCTCCTGCTCTCCTCCTCCGATCCTCCCCGTCGGCTGAATGCGCACGCGCGGCAAGAGCTGCACGCGCATTCAGCCGGTCGCATAGGAAAGCATTCATAATGCTTTCCTAAGGATGCTTGCGTGCTCTCACTGTGATTTTCACAGTGAGAAGCACGCGAGCGCCTCTAGCGGCTGTCAATGAGACAGCCGCTAGAGGCTTTGGGGGAAGGCTTAACCCATTGATAAACATAGCAGTTTCTCTGAAACTGCTATGTTTATAAAACAATGGGTTAACCCTAGAAGGACCTGGCACCCAGACCACTTCATTAAGCTGAAGTGGTCTAGGTGCCTAGAGTGGTCCTTTAACGAGAAGAACCCGTTATATTGTGTTCTTCCAAGAAGGTAACTCATGAGTGCTACATTTGTTTCATTTGTTTTGTATATACTTCCTTACGATCTATATTGTTAGTAAGTATTATTCTGAGTAGATAATCCCCCAGGAGTGTCTCCTTGATAATATTAGATATTTGTATATAACTACTTATCGTGCTTATCCTACTATGATATTTCTTTAATTACTAGTATGTTTAGAACCTCACTATCCATGGGGATGAGAATTTGATAGTAGACGTAATTTGCATGGTATCCTTTGGAAGTTCATTTATTCAAATTGTGTGAAGCATATCAGGTTTCCTATACAGGAGGGAAGCATTGAAAGGATTCTGTTAAAACGAGAGAGACTCGATTGTTTCAAAACCAGGTTGTGGAGAAACACTTCAAACAACTAGACAAATAACAATTTAAAAGACAGAATGGATGAGTATTACAATCAAGATGTGGTAATTTGTCAATCTGTTTTATCTTTCATTGGAATATTGGACAATATCTACATCATAGCATCATGTTTAAAAGAACTGGCCAAAGTGAGAAGCCTGTCACCAGGAGACAAGTTGATAATTAGCCTCAGTTCTACCAATCTCCTTCTTCAGATCTATATGATGGCTGAAATATTGTGCTGTTATTTCTTGAAAACTGATTTCTATTTAAGCTGTATTCAAAAAACAATCACATTTTTTAATTCGTTAATACTGTCCTCCAGCTTGTGGTGCAGTACATGGTACTCGGTCTATTGCAGCATGAAGATCACAAACCTTCAACACAGAGCCACCCAGTGGCTGCGTCAGAAAATGGCAAAAAACGTGACTATGATTCTTATTGGGTCAATGCTTCTATCAGTGCTACCAAGTATCTTGGTTACAACCGATATACACTTTCTTGAGAAAATACAGAGCAAAGATAACGTGACCTTCAAAGTAATAACTTTCAGTTTTTCTTCATATTGTGGCATTAGTCTATATCTTGCAATTTCCTTTATAGCGTTTGCCATTTTTTTCATTGCAACAATCTCCATCCTCTACTCCCTCTGGAAACACGTAAGAAATATGGAAAGAAAAAGAGAGAAAAATGCCAATATTTTCAGGAATCCGCAACTTGATAAGTTATTCACTGCAGCTAGAACAGTAACTTTACTCCTAATACTATGCACTATCTTCTATGTATCTCAGTCTATGCTATTGACAGATTTAATAGTTGGAAAAATTCCCTCTAACATTTGGGTGGTGTTTATCATCATATTTCCATCACTGAATGGCGCAGTCTTAATAATAGGAAATCAAAAACTAAAGCAGCCTATGTTTGACTTATTCAAACAGATTTTTTAAGAAAGATAATACTCGAGAATTTGAGTTACTTGTGTCTTTTAATCATGATTATTTTAGGTATTCAGTTATTTAATAATTTTAGATATTACTTTAGTATATATGTAAGAATAAGAGAAATGTTCTATTTTCTTACCCTTGTAGATGAAAGTTATAGGATTTTGGTATAGAAACAAGAGCATACTATTTATTCTAATATAGAAACTATGCTTCACAGTACTGCTTTCTACATTTGCAAGCCTTTAGTAATAATTTGTTTAATGTAAACATATGAAAATTAAATTACTCTGAAATAATCATCTCAACTTTTTTTATTTACAAAATGAAGCTTTACTCATATTAAAAGAAAGCGTAAATTTTTACTATGATTTTGCATTGATGGGGACATTTGTGTGAGCTGGTTTTTAAACTTTGACTTTCAATCTTCCAATTAAAAAAATGGAAGTTGAGAACATTCTATATAGAAGTGTCTGTTTGGCACTACAGGGGGCATGGATGATTCTACACTTACTTCTCTACACCTTAATATCATTCTGGGGTGCAAAGTATCCTTTCTTTGCTATAAACTATTTTTTTAGAAAGTTCAGCAGAATATTGCAAGAATTATTTGTGTTGTACACCACACCCAGTGCCCCATTTTACTGGAAGCAATATAATCTATAATAAAATATTCTCCCTCCATGCATTAATGTCCCTGAGTACTTTGGGCTATTTTATTACTGTTTAGGTAGGCTCTATTACAAACTCATACTTGCATTCTTACTCATACTTACACATTTTGAAGGAAACAATTGCCAGGTTATGAAACGCAAATGGAAAACCTGGCCTTGCTGCACAACATTCCTGCCAGTGAGGAGGCATTACAGAGGAACTGGGGGTCTCAACATGGTTCCATAAATGTGTAGTAGATGTCATCAAGTGGGGTGGGCACAGGGCCGGACTGGGAATGAAAAGCAGCCCTGGAAAAAGTTTTTTTTCCCAGCCCCATAATGCATCGTGCCAGCATAGTGTGCCGATATGGAAGCGGGAAACCAGCCTAACCTACATTTCTATCCTGTTTTCTGTCCTGTTTTATCCTGCCAACCAGCTTTATACCAACCTGCTCCACACCAACCTAACCTACGCTTCTATCCTGCTTTATCCTGCCAACCAGCTTTATACCAACTTGCTCAAAACCAGCCTAACCTACATTTCTATCTTGCTTTATCCTGCCAACCAGCTTTATACCAACCTGCTCAAAACCAACCTAACGTATGCTTCTATCCTGTTTTATCCTGCCAACCAGCTTTATACCAACCTGCTCCAAACCAACCTAACCTACACTTCTATCCTGTTTTATCCTGCCAAACAACTTTATACCAACCTGCTCCAAACCAGCCTAATCTATGTTTCTATCCTGCCAACCAGCTTTATACCAACCTGCTCCACACCAACCTAACCTACGCTTCTATCCTGTTTTATCCTGCCAACCAGCTTTATACCAACCTGCTCCAAACCAACCTAACCTACACTTCTATCCTGTTTTATCCTGCCAAACAACTTTATACCAACCTGCTCCAAACCAGCCTAATCTATGTTTCTATCCTGCCAACCAGTTTTATACCAACCTGCTCCACACCAACCTAACCTACGCTTCTATCCTGTTTTATCCTGCCAACCAGCTTTATACCAACCTGCTCCAAACCAACCTAACCTACGTTTCTATCCTGTTTTATCCTGCCAACCAGCTTTATACCAACCTGCTCCACACCAACCTAACCTACGCTTCTATCCTGCTTTATCCTGCCAACCAGCTTTATACCAACTTGCTCAAAACCAGCCTAACCTACATTTCTATCCTGCTTTATCCTGCCAACCAGCTTTATACCAACCTGCTCAAAACCAACCTAACGTATGCTTCTATCCTGTTTTATCCTGCCAACCAGCTTTATACCAACCTGCTCCAAACCAACCTAACCTACACTTCTATCCTGTTTTATCCTGCCAAACAACTTTATACCAACCTGCTCCAAACCAGCCTAATCTATGTTTCTATCCTGCCAACCAGTTTTATACCAACCTGCTCCACACCAACCTAACCTACGCTTCTATCCTGTTTTATCCTGCCAACCAGCTTTATACCAACCTGCTCCAAACCAACCTAACCTACGTTTCTATCCTGTTTTATCCTGCCAACCAGCTTTATACCAACCTGCTCCAAACCAACCTAACCTAAGCTTCTATCCTGTTTTATCCTGCCAACCAGCTTTATACCAACCTGCTCCAAACCAGCCTAATCTATGTTTCTATCCTGCCAACCAGCTTAATACCAACCTGCTCCAAACCAGCCTAATCTATGTTTCTATCCTGCCAACCAGCTTAATACCAACCTGCTCCAAACCAGCCTAATCTATGTTTCTATCCAGCCAACCAGCTTTATACCAACCTGCTCAACACCAGCCTAACCAACGCTTCTATCCTGCTTTATCCTGCCAACCAGCTTTATACCAACCTGCATAACACCAATCTGGACTTTGTTACCTACAAGATAATATTGCAAGGTGTTACTTTCCTATATTATCAGTGTTCCTACCAACAGGGGAGTGATTCACTAAAGTTATGCTTTTCCTATAATCCTGAAACCTTATTGTTGTATCCTGTTTTACTTGTCCTTCCATATTCAACCTACACTTTTATCTATAGGTTCTCTTATTATCTACCTACATCCAGTTTATAATCTATATAGGGCATATTGCCTCAACCTCTGTTTCTCTTATTTTCCTTCTCCCGATAATTTCATTTATAGGGTTTCCGGTTTCTTTATTATGTCCAAAATCACCAATAAAGCCTCTAATGTTAACTCTGGCCACAATCTCTTACCTGTCCTGCTCAAGATAATGGCAGTAGCTGTAATTTGCATGGTATCATTTGTCAGGGCGTATATCCAAATAATATGAAACATATCTGTTTTCCTAAATAGCAGAAACCATTAGCAAGAAGGCATTGAACGGATTCTTATAAAATCAGACAGTAGATAGAACTGCAGATTGTGAGGGAAACACTTCAAGAACTTTGACGAATAACAATTTATTACACAGAGTGGAGAAGTACTTAAATCAAGATTTTTTTCATTTGTATCTCTGTTTTTGTTGTCATTGGAACATATCTTCATCGTAGCATCATGTTTAAAAGAACTGGCCAAAGTGAGAAGCCTGTCATCAGGAGACAAGTTGATCAGTAGCCTCTTTTTCCTGTTTGGGAAAATCCTACTTTGAAGTATAGATTGTTTTACTGCTCTTCCTCTTTTAACTCTGTTGGTCAGTTGTCACTTGATCAGTGAATAAAATCACCATTTACTGGCTGACCCCTACCCATCAATCTTTTTTTTTTCTACCTCTTGATTAAGCAGGAGATATAGCCTACAAGATTGAGCAGCTTTATTGTCCATCATGACAACCTAAGCAGCTTATTTGCCCTACCGCCAAAAAAAAAAATAACGGAAAAAGAAAAACAACCACTTCTCCATTGCATGCCTCTTTTTTCTTGTGCCATGAACCGTATTCTGAATCAAAAATGAAAATGGTCGGACTTGCGAAAGTTGGTTCCCCCAAAATTCTGGTGCATGGTAGCTCGGAAATCTGATTTTTGGTTGATCACCCATTCGGCTCGACTTCATCAAATTGCATATACATTTTCCTAAACAGGACGGATGCATTGAAAGGATTCTGTTAAAACGAGAGAGACTCAATTGTTTCAAAACCAGGTTGTGGAGAAACACTAGAAAAATAACAATTTAATAGACAGAATGGATGAGTATTACAATCAAGATGTGGTAATTTGTCAATCTGTTTTATTTTTCATTGGAACATTGGACAATATCTACATCATAGCATCATGTTTAAAAGAATTGGCCAAAGTGAGAAGCCTGTCACCAGGAGACAAGTTGATAATTAGCCTCAGTTCTACCAATCTCCTTCTTCTGATCTATATGATGGCTGAAATATTGTGCAGTTATTTCTGGAAAACTTCTTTATTATTAGACTGTGTCCCAAAAACAATCACATTTTTTAATTCGTTAATACTGTCCTACAGCTTGTGGTGCAGTACATGGTACTCGGTCTATTGCAGCATGAAAATCACTAACCTTCAACACAGAGCCACCCAGTGGCTGCGTCAGAAAATGGCAAAAAACGTGACTATGATTCTTATTGGGTCAATGCTTCTATCAGTGCTACCAAGTATCTTGGTTACAACCGATATACACTTTCTTGAGAAAATACAGAGCAAAGATAATGTGACCATCAAAGTAATAACTTTCAGTTTTTCTTCATATTGTGGCATTAGTCTATATCTTGCAATTTCCTTTATAGCGTTTGCCATTTTTATCATTGCAACAATCTCCACCCTCTATACCCTCTGGAGACATGTAAGAAATATGGAAAGAAAAAGAGAGAGAAATGCCAATATTTTCAGGAATCCGCAACTTGATAAGTTATTCACTGCAGCTAGAACAGTAACTTTGCTCCTAATACTATGCACTATCTTCTATGTATCTCAGTCTATGATGTTCACAAATTTAATGTTTGGAAAATATCCCCCCATCACTTGGGTGGTGTTTATCATCATATTTCCATCACTGAATGGTGCAGTCTTAATAATAGGAAATCAAAAACTAAAGCAGCCTATGTTTGACTTATTCAAACAGATTTTTTAAGAAAAATAATACTCGAGAATTTGTTACTTGTGTCTTTTAATCATGATTATTTTAGATATTCAGTTATTTAATAATTTTAGATATTACTTTAGTATATATGTATGAATAAGAGAAATGTTTCTATTTTCTTACCCTTATAGATGAAAGTTATAGGATTTTGGTATAGAAACGAGAGCATACTATTTATTCTAATATAGAAACTATGCTTCACAGTACTGCTTTCTACATTTGCAAGCCTTTAGTAATAATTTGTTTAATGTAAACATCAAAATTAAATTACTCTGAAATAATCATCTCAACTTTTTGTATTTTCAAAATGAAGGTTTAGTCATATTAAAAGCATAAATTATTACTATGATTTTGCATTGATGGGGACATTTGTGTGAGCTGGTTTTGAAACTTTGACTTTCAATCCTTCAATTAAAGAAATGGAAGTTAAGAACATTCTATATAGAAGTGTCTGTTTGGTTCTACACGAGCCTTGGATGATTCTACACCTACTTCTCTACACCATAATTTCATTCTGGGATCATAGGCGTGCGCACGGGGTGTGCCGGGTGTGCCTGGGCACACCTTAATCCCTGTGGCCCACGCATGGATCGAGGTCGGCAGGGGAGATCACAGGATCTCCCCTGTCAGTCCATGCAGAGCCAGCACTATCTGAGCGCTGGCCTCGGCTGTGTGCCTCCATGGGCTGGTGGGGAGATCAAAGATCTTCCTCACCGCCCAGAGGCAGGAGAGGACCCAGGGTGCTCTAGTCAGCAGCTCCACCGGGCTCCTCTCGCGAGGTTGGAGTGTTGCAGGGGCAACCCTCAGATCTCGCGAGAGTGAACTCTAGCCCTGTAGGCAAGATTTCACTCACATTAGGACCACCAGGGATCAGGGATGGCAGATCCTTCTTACCTTTCCTAATCTGTCCCTCCCACCCCCACACACAATCACTCCAAACAAATTCCCACACACAGCACGCAGCACCCTCACACTTACAGTCAGGGCCGGTGCAATGATTTTTGCTGCCCTAGGCAAAAGTAAAGTTTGCCGCCCCCCATGTGAAATCACAATGCCCCACCCATATGATCTGCCATGTTAACTAACGCCAGTGCTGCAGTGCCGCCGTGTTTACATTAAAAGGCCTGCAGGGACAGGCCATGGACACCAGAACCACTACATTAAGCTGAAGGGGTTCTGGGGACTAGAGATTAGTGCCACGAATAATATACTAAATTGCCTACTTACAAGAAGATGAGGATGATGATGGGCTCTAGCTGCAGCCTGGCTCCACTGGTCTGGTGTAGAACAGGCTCCCTGGAGGCTGTTTGTAACTGTGGTCACAAAAATCAATGTTCTGGGAGAATGGGAAGCAGCTCCATTTTTTAAGGCCCTTTACAAAGCTCAAGGTCTGGGTCCCAGGGTCCACTTTCATGTTCCACCAATGAGTTTGTTCACAGGGGGTGGAGTAGGGGGATGTCCGGATATGTGTGTAAGGAATGCATTGTGTGAATCTGTGTTTGTATGTGTAAGGGCTGCAAGGTGTGTTTCTGTGTATGTACGGGATGCATTGAGTGTGTGCATCTGTAAGGGGTGCATTGAGTGTGTGTAAGGAATGCATTGTGTGTTTCTGTGTGTGTAAGGGATGCATTGTGTGTAAGGGTTGCATTGCTTGTGTGTGTGTGTGTGTGTGTGTGTGTCTGTGTGTGTCTGTGTGTGTGTAATGCATTGTGTGTTTTTCTGTGTGCAAGGGTTGCATTGTCTTTGTGTGTAAGGGGTGCATTGTGTGTGTGTGATGGATGTCAATCTCTTCTCCCCCCTCTCCCTCCCTTGTCCCTCTCTTCTCCCCCTTTGTCCCTCTCTTCCCCCCCTCCTTTGTCACTCTCTTCTCCCTGCTTGTCCCTCTCTTCTCCCCTCCTTGTCCTCTCTTCTCCCCTCCCCACTCTCATTTCCCCATCAATTCCCTCCCGTCAATTTCTTCCCCCCATCCCCTGTCCATTTCCCCTCCTGTCCATTTCCCCATGTCCATTTCCCTGTCCGTTTCCCCCACCTGTCCATTTCCCCCATGTCCAATTTCTCCCCGTCAATTTCTCTCCCTACCTCACTGTAGCGTGGCCGAGCCCTCTATGGTCCGCAGGTACAGGGAGCATCTGTCTCCTGTACCTGGCCGGACTAGCAGGAAGTACACACTCAGTGTGCACTTCCTGTTAGTCCGGCCGGGTACAGGAGACAGATGCTCCCTGTACCCGCGGACCATACCATAGAGGGCTCGGCCACGCTACAGAGAGGGAGTGACAGGAGGGAGCGCTGAGCACTCAGCACTTCCCTCCTGTCAGCCCCTCTCCCCATGCTGCGCCCGGGCGGTGCAGTCCGCCCTCATGGACGCACTGCCCGGGCAAAGCTGCAGCCGCCTGAGGCTCTCTACAGAGCGCTCGGGTGGCTGCAGCATGAGTGGAGCCGGCGCTCCTAGCGGCGCCCCCTCCCAAGGGGCGCCCTAGGCGGCTGCCTAGTCCGCCTTACAGGTAGCGCCAGCCCTGCATACAGTACACTAACAGCACACACACACACACAGCACACTAACAGCACCCACACACACAGCACCCTCACAGTACACTACCAGCACTCTCTCACACAGCACCCTCACACACAGCACATTAACAGCTCCCTCACACACAAAGCAGTGTATGTATGTATGTATGTTTATGTGTGTGTGTATATATATATATCTATATATATATACACATACATATATATACACATACATATACACGCGACATGTGTGTTTGTGCTTTAGGGCGCACGCCTATGTCTGGGGTGCAAAGTATCATTTCTTTGCTATAAACTAATTTTTGAGAAAGTGCAGCAAAATATTGGAGCGTAATAGATGTCATCAAGAACAGGGGGGTAGATTTCTTAGAGGCAAAGTGCCAGTGGTGGATGCACATTTCATCAGGTAAATAATTAAGAACGGGAGGCACTCATCAGGCATAGACTGGGACCTATGGCAACAAAAGGGCCCAATGGCAGACCATACCACCAGCACTGTTCATACAAATAGTAAATGCACAGCTTACATACAATTACTACTAATATAATGTTACATTACTCGTTGCATAGGGCAAACTTTAGTAGTAATCTAAATTCTAAATTTATGTATTTTATATTAAACATATAGTAGGCCCCGATATCTGTGTAACATTTTGATCTTTGCGGATATTTATGGGAATTAATTATTATTAATTATTTTTTAAAACTAAAAATTATATTTTCACAAAAATTATTAAAATTAATAATCTTTATTAAAATATAAGAGGTTGATATTTTATTGGCGCTATTCCTAATTATTATTTAAAAGTGAAGAGTTACTCACTATTTTAATTCTTAGACCTAGAGCACGTTGTTCGAATTAAATATTTCATACATTAATATCACAACTTTTTATCAAAATTATAATATTTACTTTTGTCAATAGGTGTTAACATACATGATAATTAGTGAACAGTTTTCAATAACATGAACAAAATATGGCATAGTATAGTATCCCAATCACAGTAAAGCAATTTTAAACTCTAAAAACATAGAAGTAGGGGACGCAATATATATGTGTTATAACAGAGGAGTAACAGAATTGATACTTATTCACACTGGTTCTTCTAATTATGTATGATCCACCTAAATATATAAATAATGCATAGCATAATACTGTATGGTGGGTACAATCTTATTTAAGATGTCAAATTCCAACTCACAATTTTCAGAGCCACGTATAGTAGGCTCTGACTATAACAGCATGCTCAGATATCCCCTTGAATGTTTATCCACTCCTCCGGAACACTGGGGATGTACACTGGGGATGTCATACTTATAAGGAGAGATACCTAGAACACCTCACTTGCACTTTGTGTGTTAAGATATCTTGTACAATTTTAAACTCTGTTAGAGTGATGGGATTGTTAGTCCATGACAATTTCAATCAACAGTGTTAGCATATGGATTATTCTACTCACATACAATTGATTGAGACAATCAGCAAATAGTATGTCACTATTTGTTAAATTATAAAGAACCATATGAGTAATCAGCATATGGATTATTATAATTTAAAGACAGATTTTTTTTAGAATCTTGAGGAATACAATCGTTTTACTCTTCGTTAGATTTACAATCACATGTGGATTGTTTGTCTATCGTAAATACCATTCATTGGACTTAGCTGGACATAGTTTGTAATTTACTCCTAAGGAAAATGTTTTATCAGCTAGCCACATAATTTTAACCAGCTCAGTGCTAACAAGCCAGTGTAAGCTTTTAACTCACACGGGATTTTAACTAGCTCACTGCTGTTTCACAGAGTAATTAATTATGATTAAATAATCCATCCAGTAACTAAATTCTTGCAGGTTTATTTAAAACAATTCTTTCTCTGATAAATATGTCCTAGTCTGTTATCTGATTAATATTAATCTGGTTAACTCTTGATAGTCTATGTTTATTTTATATCAATTTGTCTCCCAGTATGCAGTTTGAGATACAATTTTTTAATCATGGGCTATAACGAAACCAATTCTGGATTCTGATCAGCTTTTACCCAGAAAAATACTAACTTTTAGATATGTGATTTTATAATTGACATAATTGACTTATATTTACCGATAGATGTTCTGGATGTCTCTGGAGCAGATTGATTCAGAGTTAGTGAATTATAGTTAAAAGTTCTGGAGTTAGAAGTAGTGATGTCCCGAACGGTTCGCTGAACGGTTCGCCACGAACGGTTCGCCACGGACTCATCATTGAGTAAACTTTGACCCTGTACCTCACAGTCAGCAGACACATTCCAGCCAATCAGCAGCAGACCCTCCCTCCCAGATCCTCCCACCTCCTGGACAGATCACTAAGAATGCAGCTTCACAATGAATGTAAAATGGATGCTCTCCAGGAGGTGGGAGGGTCTGGGAGGGAGGGTCTGCTGCTGATTGGCTGGAATGTGTCTGCTGACTGTGAGGTACAGGGTCAAAGTTTACTAAATGATGAGTCCGCAGCGAACCGTTCGTGGAGAACCGTTCGCGAACCGTTCGGCGAACCGTTCGGGACATCACTAGTTAGAAGTGTTTCCAAGAATAGAGTATATAGAAATACTGAAGAATTTTTCCCTTGCAAAGATATAGCAGTGGTTAAGTTTACAGATGAAGCAAAGAGTAAGAAGGCAGTTCTTCAGGTGTTATTTTCAAGATTGTTTCAATAGATTATCTAGATTATCAGATGTCAAGGGATTTCAAGAGATCGTCCGAGTCCTGCTCCTTTTTTTTATCCCTATGTCATGGGGTTATATGTCATTCCTTATATGTTAACCTTCTGACCTAGTCCAATGGAAAATGTTAATGGCTGTTGACGTCATTTTGACTTATATTTCTATATGTTTCAAACAACAGGTGGAGCTGTTTGCTTACGTCAGAAATATTACCAGCTATTATCATATGTAAGATTAACTCTTGTTCAGGACAACAAGTAGGAATGTTTTAATTTCAAGACTTTTTAGTCAGCGTTTTATTTTCCTCAGTTTGGACTTTGGTTCCTCAAACCAATTTGTCCTTGCTTACCTAAGCGTTATTGCATTTCAAGATTTTAAATTGTCATACCTAATCGATGTATAGGTAATTACATATTTATATGTATATATATATGTTTCTATATATGTATATATGTTACTAACTAAGAATATATGACATTATATTACTGTTTTGTATATAACTAAACTTAATTATATACCTTATAGCAATATGTATGTGTGTTTGCTGAACAAATACTTTTTAATTAACAAATACTTGTCTTATCTTTGTTGACACAAATAGATTTACTCGCTGTATGACAAGGCAAAACTTTGAGAAAAACATCTTGTTTTTCTTCATATTAGGCACCTCATGGCATATTAGCTTTATTGCGTTTTTGCCATTATTCATGTATTTGTTTTATCCCACAATATATATGTATTACATTTCCTACACAATATCTCTGACAGATCACCCTTGGGGGTGCATTGCCATGAACATGTTTTAGCACCAACTGTTGTTCCCGTAGTAAATATAGATTAAGGAGAATGCTGAACACCTGATCCTAAAAGTAATTGTTGTCATGTATTTTAAAATTCTATAATGTCTAACGTGTTTTATGCATGCATGCTCAGTTGTAGTCAATGAAAGATCACAACAGCATTTAACAGCAGATGCATTAACACTATGTATGTTATAGTCATGTTCTTATCAAACATTTTTCTTGCAATCTACCTTAAATCTTGCATGAGGAGAATGAACCACATGGAATAGGGAACCACCTACCAATGATGGTTTGAACTTCTTATCAGGTCCCATTCAGGAACTCATTCACCAGTTCCATCTAGCTTAGAGATCTTGTACACTGTGACTCTTGTGCAGTCCTTTCCTACAAGTAAAATCTAAAGGACACACAGTCCTACCAATAACAGAACATACCTAGAACCAATTTTCTGAATACAATAAAGAACTCAAAAATAAATGTCTTACACACGAACATACATATAAATGGCTGATAGTTTCAGCTGACATTGGAAACATCCTCTTAAACAGTATCCAGAAGAGCAGACATTCCAAGGGCACGAGGAGAACCCATTCAAAACAGTTTAACAATTATAAGTTGTAAAATTTACAGTGCTTGGACTACTCATTTTAAGGTACTTTAGGGCTTAATTACATGAAATTGGAGTAATTTTTTTATATATATTTAAAATAAAATCCTACTATTCTCAGCACATTTTAATAACTGGTGTTTGATGGGTTAATTTTCCCATTGTGATTACAAATAGAATTGCAGTAATGTAGTTATCAAGTCTTCTTTGACATATATATATATATATATATATATCAGTGTCACATTAACACACACTAACTAGCACTAAAGATATTCATTTTACGTTATTACTAGCATTGTGACAGAACCACAGTTCTGCTAAATGCATTTTTTTCCTCACTTAAAATCCTTTATATGATTATTTTGTGGGTTTTTATATGCACCTATTAGTTGCATAGTTATTCGATTTGCTATGAAATCCACAGCTACCTATAAGGAGATATCTTGAGAATAGGAAAAAAAAATATTGCTAAAGGATAACCTTGAACTAAAGAAAGAGAAATATATGTCATATAACATACAAGTTGTGTGAATTTGGGAAGACCACATAAGTACAACAATAACCCATTTGAAATAAAATTGTATCTAATTGTTGATGAAATATAAGAGAGTCATTCAAGATTGCAAAGGTTCAAATGTTTGATATCTGATATTAACTGATTATACATTGTTAACGAAATTCAACCCTAAAGGTCACTGAATTAAAGAGAAAAATTAAATAGAAAGTATACAATTATGTGGTCACCTAACCTTTGGAAAAAAAGTAGAAAGTCTATGAAAATCAGTAATTATTACGATTAAACTATGAATGGTGACCTTTAGAACAAAACCTGAGCAATTAATACTTATAATAAAGCTGGGAGGCTAGTTGACTACCCTATCCTGTTGCTTTGTATGAAAAAGCAATATATAGTCTAGCCAACTATTCTGGTTTCCAAACTTTGTCTCTGTAGCTAAAGCACAATGACCATGCTACAAATTGCTACTTTCTTCACAGTTCTGATCCTGACTGGGATGCAGCAAGGTTAGTCATCTTTTTTATGCAAAGTAGTTCAAATATGTTGATTCACTTTAACCCCTTAGTGACCAGGCCGTTTTTCAGTTTTCTTACCGTTAAGGACCAGGGTTCTTTTTACATTTCTGCGGTGTTTGTGTTTAGCTGTAATTTTCCTCTTACTCATTTACTGTACCCACACATATTACATGCCGTTTTTCTCGCCCTTAAATGGTCTTTCTAAAGATACCCTTATTTTCATCATATAATATAATATACCAGAAAAAAAAAGTTAAATATAATGAAAATATTTTTAAAAACACACTTTTTTGAACTTTAGGCATGGATTCTCAGCTCCTATTAGGTGTTACTGTCAAACAATATATGTTCAGCAACATCTCCTGAGTACAGCAATACCCCACATGTATAGGTGTGTCGGGTTCTCTGGGGGATAAAAGACCTTATTTGGAGGGTGCACATTCCAGATTTCCAACTTGGAATTTTCACAGCTGGTCATCATGCACCCATGTCCCATTTCGGACATTTTTTAAAATGGCCAATGTAATTTACCCCATCAAACTATATGTTTTTAAATAGTAGACACCCTAGGGTATTTCAAATGGTGGTATTTTAACACTTTCCATGCACTAATTCTACCACCAGTCTCTGTCAAACATTTTGGTAGTCATTTTTTTGTTATTTTTTTACACACATTCTACTTTAGGCATGGCTTCTCAGCTCCTGTAGGTGTTACTGCCAAAGATCACCCCAATATGTATTCAGCAACATCTCCCGAGTACAGTGATACCACCTATGCATAGGTTTGTTGGGGGTGAAAAGCCAAACGTTTGACATGTGTTTTCCAAATTTGACATATCTTCTTTGCCTATCTTCTTTTTGGGTGCCTTTTTACAGATCCCAATTTATTTTCTTGCCATGCTTGTGCATATATTTAAAAGTTGACACCCCACGGTATTGTATATGGAGTGTTTTGATGCCTTTGATTCAATCGTTTTAGTCAAAAAATTGGAGAAAGTGTTTGGTGGTAATTTTTCAATTTTCATTTTTATATACACATTGCTTTTTGACTGTGATTTAGGAGAGCCTGTTATTGGTTATTGCAAGAAAACACTCTAGGTTGTTTTCTGCAAAGCCTCCTTAGTACACCCATGCTCCCCATACATAGGTTTGCCAGGATTTCGGGATGGTCCAGTTACAATTGTATGACTTATAATTTCAGTTGAAATTGAGAGTATTTCTTCTGATAGGCCTATATTTAGCTTGGGGCTTTTCACATACCCCAGTTTCATTTATTGCCATGAAAGTTTATATATTTGAAACGTAGACACCCCAAGGTATTATACATGGAGTGCTTTGATACAACTGTTTTAGCCCCCAAAAAATGGAGAAAGTGTGTGGTGGTAATTGTTCAATTTTCATTTTTACACACACATTGCTTTTTGACTATGATTTAGGAGACCCTGTTGTTGGATATTGCAAGAAAACACTCCAACCCCACCCATATGCCAGTTATAGGCCTTGATGCACACTGGCTTCCTTGTTCTCTCAGCTCCGCCACGTACAGGGACCTCCACAGTCCCCTCTGTGTGGATGGTGGTAAGAAGGCACACATCCTTCTTGTCTCTGTACTTAACTGCCAACAGCTACTCTTGGCGCAGAGCTGAGGTTCCCCCCTTCGTAGCCGGGTGCATGCAAGTTGTCTTGGGAAACCTATGCTGTTCTTTATGATTGTACCCCAAGCTACTGTATCAAAACAGTACAGTAGCTTGAACAAAGGGACACTTGTATAAAAACTGTCAGTACAAGTGGTACCCTTTGTTCATCAGGGGAAATATCAGGTCCCAGAAAATCTTGCCAATGGTTCCCATATGTTCTGGGCAACCTGGAGGGTCAGGGTGGCTATCCTTTCCCTCGTACACCCGGAAGGCCTGAGTATACCCAGTCTCGCTATCACAGAGCTTATACACCTTTACACCATACCTGGAGCACTTGGAAGGAACATACTGCTTGAATCCCAGCCTTCCCTTATACTTCATCAGAGATTCATCCACGCATATATTCCTTCCAGATGTATAAGCCTCTGCAAACCTGGTAGCGAAGTGGGTAATCAGGGGGTGGATTCTATACAGCTTGTCAAACTGGGGATGCTCCCTAAGGGGGCACAGGCTGTTGTCGCTGAAGTGCATGAAATGCAGAATCATTTCATACCTCTTCCTCGACATACATTGGGAGTAAATGGGGGTAGATTAGATGGGGTTACTGCTCCAGTAGGAGCGGAGGGATGGCTTCTTTATGATGCCCATCAGCATAGTCAATGCCCAGAATCTTTTAAATTCTGGCACATCGATGGGGGCCCATTGCTGCTTTGCCAAAAAAGAGTCAGACTTTGCAGCACGGAACTGATCGGCATATAAATTGGTTTGGGCGACAATGTTCCCCAATACATTATCGTCTAGAAACACCTCCATAAACTGCTGAGGGCTAAAACCTGCAACATCCACGTTGATGCCAAAATTTTCAGTAAAGGATGGGATATCTGGCCTCTGGCGATGAGGCACTACCCACTCTTCAGCAGTACTGCCAGCTGGAGCAGCATGTCTCCTTCTGGCAGGGGGACTAGCAGGCACAGATACAGCATACATACAATATTCTAACTTAGGGCCCCCACTCGCCACTCAGGGGTGGAGGCCGGGGGGGAAGACAATAGGTCCACCCTTCTTATTCTAACTTAGGGCCCCCACCCGCCGCCCGGGGGGGGGGGCCAGGGGGAGGACAATAGGTTCCCCCCCCATTATTTTACTTTAGGGCCCCCACTCGCTGCTCAGAGGTGGGGGCTGGGGGGGAGGACAATAGGTCCCACCCCTTATTTTACTTTAGGGCCCCCACCCGCCACTCAGGGGTGGGGGCCGGGGGGGAGCAATAGGTCCCCCTTCAGGTTAGAAGCCCCCACTGCTCACTGTTTACTAGACATGCCCCTACTCACGGTATAGCGAGTAGGGGCATAATTTACTGATACTAAGTAATCTTTACTTAGTATTAGTAAATTTGGATGAAAGACCAATTTAGGTCTTTCAGCCTTTTAGTAGATAGCTCCCTAATACCGTGGGTAGTTGGGAGTTATCTACTTATTCATTCCTGTCATTCCATTGATTGGCTAAGTAACATTTTATATGAATGTGTGTTACTTGATTGTTGTAAGTGTTGCAAATGCTTACAGCTGAATCCTGGCTATGTTTGTATACTTTTTATTTAAAGGGACACTATAGTCACCTGAACAACTTTAGCTTAATGAAGCAGTTTTGGTGTATAGAACATGCCCCTGCAGCCTCACTGCTCAATCCTCTGCCATTTAGGAGTTAAATCTCTTTGTTTATGAACCCTAGTCACACCTCCCTGCATGTGATTTGCACAGCCTTCCATAAACACTTGCTGTAAAGAGAGCCCTATTTAGGCTTTCTTTATTGCAAGTTCTGTTTAAAGCGGCACTGTCATGCCGAACTTACCTTTCCTCAATCTCTTCCTCTTCTCCCCCTCTCTCAGGATCTGTTCTTCATTTCTTCCTGTCTTCTTTAGTTTTCTTTAAAATCATAAGACAAAGTAGGGACTCTTTGCCTTATGGAGGATTCCTCCGCTTGACCAGCTCTGACCAGCGGAAGAGCAAAGCGTGCTTCATTTCCGCTGGTCAGAGCAATTTTCCCATGATCCCTAGCTTTCCTCAGTGTTCCCACAATGCTTCCTGTCATTTTACATGAAACTGCCGAATTGCGTTCTAACTGAATGACAACAGTATGTTCGTTTCTTTTAGAACGCAATTCGGCATTTTATTCGGATCGGAATTTCATTCTAATGAAAACTCTTATTGTTTTATTAGGGCCCCCACCCACCGCGCAGGGGTGGGGGCCCCCCATTGTTTATTAGGGCCCCCACCCCACTGTTGGAGGGCCCCATGGGAGGACAGTAGGTCCCCCATTATCTTTGGGGAGGACAGGTCCCCCCCATTATCTTTATGGCCCCCACCCGCCGCTCAGGGTGGGGGAGGGGGGGAGGACAATAGGTCCGCCCCCCCTTATTGTAATTTATGTCTTTTTTTTCAACAGTGAGCAGCCACAGGCTGCTCACTGTTTAGTAGACATGCCCCTACTCGCGGTATAGTGAGTAGGGGCATTTGGGAGATTTAAATCTCTCTTGTGCTATTATGGGGGTCATATTGACCCCCATAGAGTGAGAGGGGGTACTGGGGGGCTTATGAAGTGGTGGGGAGCACTGCTCCCTGCCGCTTCTATAGTTACATATTACAAGGAGGGAGCTGCACGCCGGTAGCTCCCTCCTTGTAATAAACTGCACGAACAAACATACACTGATACTCAGATACACTGATACATTGTGTTTGTTTGTTCGGCTGATCTTTCTATTCACTCATTCGTCTGTCTGATGAATGAATGAATAGATGAAATTCCCGTTCGCATGTCCAGGTGTTTCACTGGGCATGTGCGGGAATCTCAGTGTCTGCCTAGTGTGGGCTGATGACGTGTCCCACAGGGACTTCACCTACCCACACAAAGATGGCGGCGCCCTGAATCAAGATCGGGGCAGAAAATAAGGATTAAAAAATAGGTAATGTGGGGGGCTTAGGGGCATTTGGGGGTGACTAGTGGGTCAATTGGATGTAGTGGAGGCGGGAGGGGGGTTAAAAAAAAAACGGGTTTCGGCATGACAGTGCCGCTTTAATTAAGCTTTTTTTTTTATCCCCTGCTATGTTAATAGCTTGCTAGACCCTGCAAGATCCTCCTGTATGTGATTAAAGTTCAATTTAGAGATTGAGATAAAGTTATTTAAGGTAAATTACATCTGTTTGAAAGTGAAACCAGTTTTTTATCGTGCAGGCTCTGTCAATCATAGCCAGGGGAGGTGTGGCTAGGGCTGCATAAACAGAAACAAAGTGATTTAACTCCTAAATGACAGTGAATTGAGCAGTGAAATTGCAGGGGAATGATCTATACACTAAAACTTCTTTATTTAGCTAAAGTAATTTAGGTGACTATAGTGTTCCTTTAAATTTGTATACAGTGTAACATTCTTCATTCTTCCACTGAGTAGGTATATTAGTACTTCGGCAATACTGTGCTTCGACACTTCGACACTTCGGAACTTCGGCAACTTCGGAACTTCGACACTTCGGAACTTCGGCACTTTGGAACTTCGACACTTTGGTCAGGGCATCACAATTAGTTTCCGTCCATTAGCTGCCATTGTGGAGTTTTCTGTATCTGACCACAGGCCACAGGAGAGTAAGAATGGGAAGAGTCAAGAACAATGATGATACATCACTGAAAATCAAAGCATCAGATGTGACTGCAGCACAAAATTTGGTAGGGACCAATCTGTGTTTGATTTGTGCCTTTGTGCTACTAAGAGCTACAATATGTTCCACATAGCAGCATTCAGGCAGAAGCGAGTGATTGGTGGTGGTCCTGCAATGTGCAAAAAGGCCTTTCTTGCCTACACATTGTCAGTAAACAAATAATAACAAATGTCCAAGCTATCATTCAGAGACGTAGCTAGATAGTGATGTATTTACATTTTACTGATCCTTAGGATGGTCAGACTTAGGAAGGTGACACACACCTACAAACAGGCAGAGAATAGTTGAGGGTTACAGAAAGACAACAGAACAACAAAACAAAATCAACATATATTAGCAAATAAAAGCACTGTTAGGTAAGCACAGCAGTGCAAGGGACTTTCCAAGCAGTGGTTATGTATAGGTAGTATTGAAAACCTATTGGCCTGTGTTTTAATTGCAGTGCCAGAATGTGTAGGACTTATGTCGTAGAGATGACATCACAGAAACCGTTGACAATGACGCTGGGGTACATGGGAATAAAAGGACATGGTGTGATCAGCAATGTCACACAACAGACATGCAAACTTGATGACAGGAAGGCAGAACAGGTAACGTGAATAACCCCGGCAAATTTTCAGCAATGCAAATACAAGAAAATGACCGAATGGATGAAAAAGATAACCAGGAAAATTCCAGGCTAAAGCCCACTTAGCCACTCTTGTAGAATTTTTTACAAGCTGCACTCATAGGGTTAATGTAGTACTATTTCAGCATCACACAATTGCATGATTTTGCTATTACATGACGAAAAGTCATGATTTTATTAAAGACACGCAGGCGAGTATTGCATATCCCTTTCTTTACTGTCCACCAATAGCAGTAAAGGATACAAACAGAATAAAAAAATAATGAATATTGAGTAACTTAGGCCCCTCCCTGATAAAGTCCCAGTATAACAGCCAGCACCGCCCTTCTATCTTCTTCTTTCTTAAGATGCGACACCGAAAATAAAGTCCATATACAGGAACAACAGTAGAGTCCAGTGAGAAGAAACGCAGAACCTCAGGACCAGAACATAGGATCATCGATTCAATAACAGGGAAGCACATCGGGATGACGGCAGAACAAACTCCAACCCCAGGGGAATTCCTCACATGCTGAAGACTTGATATTCAATAGGTCCAAATCAGGCTGTGGAAACATAAAGAACAGGAGCCCAAGGGTTAAATCAGTACTTGAGACTAACATCAGGGCCAGGCGATGCAAAGCCCCACATACATCCCCAATATAAAAACCAGGTAGACCCGAACTCCCCCTAGTTACTCAACCAAACCCCCCAACTACACAGGACCCACTTACCGTAACATCGGGTCCATACATGTCTCAACATATCAAAAAAAACTGGGCGGAAAAACCAATGTAGGTAAAGTGAGAAATTCAATACGGGCGGGACAATACTCGCCTCCGTGTCTTTAATAAAATCATGACTTTTCATCATGTAATAGCAAAATCATGCAATTTTATAGCAAGACACGGAGGCTCATATTGCAAGTTTAAAGCTGACCTACTACCACATCGAACATGTAAATAATCGGTCGAAAGTAAAATTCCTGAAAAGTAGTTTCCCTCGACCAGTCTGCCATCCTCATGAGATCTTCCAAATGCGCACCTGAAGCTATAATCGAAGAGGCTGAAGCCCCCCTAACCAAATGAGCGCCAAAGAGCGCAGTATCAATACCGGCTTGAGTCAGTAACCTTTTCACCCAGCATTACAACGTGGTGCTGGTGACGGGGGCAAAAGGAGGATTGAAGGATAAAAATAGTTGGGGAGAGGCAGCGGAACGGTGTAGTTTGGTGCGATCCTCATATTCGCGTAAGCAAGCCACCGGACACAACACCGGTGTAGTCGAGAAAATCGGATAGGACACCGACGTAATAGACGTCTTAGTGCGCCTACTGATATTGAATGTCACTCCCTCCAGGGTGCATGATCTGGCATCAAGATCCAGGGCTCGGACGTCCGAGACCCTCTTTGAAATGAGGCAGAACAGACAAACCAATTTAGCCGATAGCTGCAAGGGGAGTGCAGAGTTTGCGGGCCAGGCCATGAGGAAAGATAATACAACAGAAACATCCCAGGTTGCAGAGTAGTGAGGCCTGGGTGGCCGGAAGAGACGAGAGCACCGGAGGAGCAGGCATACCAGGGGATGTTGACCGGCAGGGCACCCGTCAAAATCCTGATGTGTCGAAGAGATGGCCAACCGGTAGAGATTGATGTTCCGGTAGGCCTTACCTGCTTCAAAGAGGGAAGTCAGGAATTGTAGAATTGTGGTCACAGGTGCTGAAACGGGATCCACGTCCCTAGCCAGGCACCAGCCAGCCCAAGCTCGCCAAGCTGACCCATATGCCCATCTAGTGCCGGGGGCCCATGCGTCTGCCAACAGGCATCTAGTAGTCTCCAAAACTCCCTGGACCTCCCAGGGTCCCCTGAAATTCGCCATGCTAGGAAAGGGAGAGACAAATAGATACTAATATGAGGCGCTTTTCCTTAAGTGTTATATATTCAGGGTATTATGCCTTTAATTTCCATATATCCAAGGTGTTATACCTTTAATTTTTAATTATAATATGTGCTGCTATCCTCGTACTTCCCCTGTGTGTCACACATACATAACAAGATTTTCAATGTATTTGACAATGAGTTAGCGCACAATCTTTTTTGAAAGATCTCCAATTGGAAAGTACAGAAAAATAAGAAATTATAATTATAACCTATTAACCTTATAGATGTAATTTATACAGAATGTGTGCTCACACAAAAATACTTTTTCATTAAATATAAACAACTTCCAGCATAGAGAGTCCCAGAAATGAGCAATCCAAATCTCAAAAGATAACCACTTTTTTCTTTTTCCAGCACTCCAGGGTTTAAGCTGTTATCTAGGGAAATACAATGCTTAAATGGTGTGATAACATTAGGTAAAGAGCCTCCACCATATGCACCCTATGTGGAGCTCTCACCTTATTCTGTTATACTTTGGTTATAATGACTTGTATCCACTTTTTATATAACCCACAATATAGAGATTAATTACTCCAGAGATATTTCAAGGATTACTCAACTTTATTTCCATTTTAAAATAAATAAAATATAAAAATATAAAAGATATATAGCTGAAACAGTAAATGTCACTGTATTTATACAGCTCACGGTTCTTGGGGTAATTACAGTTTTTTGTGCAGGTCCACCGTCTGCCGAAGTTGCTGCTTGTTTCTCCTCTCCCCTGAACGCTGGATATGTAAAAATCGGCACCACGTAACTTACTAGTTTCGCCCTAGTGGGCTTTCTCAAAGTCTGTGGATGCCAGCACTACAAATTGATTTTGTGATCGAAGCTATTTTATTGATCCTAAATAACAATGTTTTTACGTTTGAAAACCAGAATTCTATTCAAAAGATCGGCACAGCCACGGGAACGAGCTTTGCACCCAGTTATGCCAATCTCTTTATGTCCAGTCGGGAGGACAAATATGTATGGGATGGGCATGGCTGGAGTGCAAACCTCGTCACATATAGGCGTTTTATAGATGATATGTTTTTTATCTGAAAGGGACCAGAGGAAGATCTTAAGAATTTTTTGGAATTTTTAAATTCGAACGATTGGGGGATCACATTGAAGGCCGAGTTCAGCAATACAAAAGTGGAATTCTTAGATCTAGAAATCTTCATAAATGAAGGTCATTTGAAGACCAAGACATTTTTTAAGAAAATAGACATCAACAATTACATCCTAAAGACCAGTTACCACCATTATCCGTGGTTGGCAAATATCCCAAAAAATCAATTTACAAGAGTAAAAAAAAAACTGCTCGCAAGTTGACGATTTTATCCAACAAGCCGACTTCTTAAAAAGAAGATTTCTGGATAAGGATTATGATGAAGAAAATGTAGAAGAAGCCCTGGAATAGGTTATGAAAATGAAGAGAGATGATCTTCTTGAATATAAAAACAAAGAAGGAAAAAGGCAGAATACAGGAAGATACGGAGATCCCGATTATTTTTAACTTCAATAACCAAGCACAAGAAATTAAGAAAAACGTGAATAAATGGTGGCCAGTTTTAAGACGGGATGAAGTAGTCTACAACATTCTACCAGACAAACCAAAAATAGTCTTCAGAGGGGCATCAAACCTGAAATCTATGTTAGCCCCGAGTCAATTACCAGAGAAGAGAATAAGATCGATAGAGAATCCCTCTAACTTACAAAATGGCTTCTACAAATGTGAAACATGCAGCGCTTGTCGAGTGAGTGCTAAAACTAATAGAAAATGTATAGATTTCAAATCATACCACACAGGAGAAGAGTTCAAAAAAAAAAGTATTATCACTTGTAACACCAAAGGGGTAATATATCTAATATATTGTACATGTGGATTGCAACATATTGGACGAACTGAGAGACTGTTAAAGAAAAGATTATACGAACATATATATAATATAAGGAGGGGATTCGAAGGACACAGCATCTCAACACACTTTAAGTTGAGACATGGAATGGATCCAAGTCAAATGTACTTCTGTGGAATTGAACAAGTGAAAAAGGATGTAAGAGGAGGAGACTATACGAGAAAACTGGCAATTTGGATATTTAAACAGGGGGCTTTGAAGCCAAATGGTTTAAATATCAATTTTGAACTTACACATTTTCTGGAGTAGATCCACAAAAAATACAAAATGAAAAGGAAAATAATTTTGAATAGGAATGCACCTTTAAGAAAAAGTATAGGTCTGTGACCTGTAAGTGATAGAATTGAATGTACATCACTTTTCCAAGAAAGGGCATAGAGAAAAAATCACATGATTTTAAAATATGTGCAGTAACTATTTTTAGGAAACGTTTTATAGTATCCTTTTTAGAAAAAAAAATTTACATTAAGGGAATTACCATCTTGGAAAGTATACCCAATTAAAATTAGAAATCATATTTTAAATGGTATAGTTTTATAAGCACCATAGAAATGTTTTTGTTTATATGTATATGTACTTATAAGCTTTATATGTAAGATATCCATGAAATCCTGTATAAAAAGAATCGATAAGTTAAAAAGAAGATAAAACTTTGATTTTATGCATGTGAAAAGGTTAATGAACATGTGCCCTTAAGATCTATATGTAAAGTAGACATTTTTAAAAAAAAAAACATGTATAAATTAAACTGATAAGATGTAAGGGAAATGACATCAGGATTACACACAAGTGAAGGGGTTAATAAAGCAGGTAGGAAGAACCTGCAGGATATTTGTAATCAAGTACAAGGGAATTTAAACAAGATCGTCAGTAGGCATCCACAGACTTTGAGAAAGCCCACCGAGGACGAAACTAGTAAGTTATGTGGTGCCGATTTTTACGTATCCAGCGTTCAGGGGAGAGGAGAAACAAATAGCAACATCGGCGGACGGTGGACCTGCACAAAAAACTGTAACTACCCCAAGAACCGTGAGCTGTATAAATACAGTGACATTTACTGTTTCAGCTATATATCTTTTATATTTTTATATTTTATTTATTTTAAAACGGAAATAAAGTTGAGTAATCCTTGAAAGATCTCTGGAGTAATTAATCTCTATATTGTGGGTTATATACAAAGTGGATACAAGTCATTGTAACTAAAGTGCAACAGAATAAGGTGAGAGCTCCACATGGGGTGCATATTACCTAATGTTATCACACCATTTAAGCCCTGTATTTCACTAGATAACAGCTTAACCCCTGGAGTGCTGGAAAAAGAAAAAAAGTGGTTATCTTTTGAGATTTGGACTGCTCATTTCTGGGATTCATTTCTGGGACTCTCTGTGCTGTTGGTTATATTTAATGAAAAAGTATTTTTGTGTGAGCACACATTCTGCATACATTACATCTATAAGTTTAATAGGTTATAATTATAATTTCTTATTTTTCTTTACTTTCCAATTGGAGAGCTTTCAAAGTAGAGGGAGCCAACAGGAGAGGGTGACAACACCCCATCGGAAGGATGGCAACAGCCTGGGGTAATCCACTGCCATCTCGAGACGTTGGGGGAACCACGACTGCAGCTCCCAGAAGGGTGTCACTATGACTAGTTCGTCCTGATGCAGGACTGAAGGAGTGTGCGAGGGATCATGGAGAATGGGGGAAAGGCATACAGGAGGTCTCCGCGCTAGTGTTGCAGGAAGGCGTCCACTGCCTCCGCCATAGGGTCAGGTCTCCATCTGAAAAACTGAGGGAGTTGGGCATTGAGTCAGGATGCGAACAGGTCGATAGCAAAAGGACCCCAAAGAGATGACACATTGGAGAACACGCACGCGCACAATTTCCAGTCGCCGGCGTCCGAGAGATATCGTGAACTCCAATCCGCCTGGACAACCAGGTTTCCAATTCAGACAAAACTCCCAAAAGTCTTTCGCCAATCCGGCCAGAACCGCTGATTGGGTTCCACCCATGTGGTTGACATATCTCACTGCTGACACGTTGTCCATGCGGAGGCGAATGCATGTTTGCGCTCGATCATGAAGGAGCCTGCCAAGAGTTCCAACACATTGATGTGGAGTCGGGATTCGGAGTCTGACCATCAACCCCCCCGTTGACACTCCCGCGCAATGGGCCCCCCAGCCATGGAGGCTCGCATCTGAGTCGATGGTGAATTCCGTCAAAAGGCCAAAGATCGCCCTGCCGTTCCATGCAGATAGGTTGAGGATCCACCATCGCAGTTCGTCCTTCGTCTCACTGTCCAGCGACACCAGATTCGCGTAGGAAGAGCTGTCTCTCAGGCGAGCTATCTTCAGGTGTTGAAGTGCGCTGTAGTGGAACGGGCCTGGAAATATTGCTTGAATGGACGATGCTAGTAGGCCAATGAGCCGAGCCAACTGTCGTAAGGTGAGTTGCGGTCGGGTGAGGGCTCTGCGAAGCTCCTTGCATATCGACTGAATAATGTTCATCGGAAGACTCAACGTCGTCCACAAGGAAACCCAGGAATTTCATAATAGTGGCCGGGGTCAGACAGGATTTCTCCCAGTTGATAACGAACCCCATGCGGGAAAGAAGGTCTAAGGCCTGCCGAAGGTGCGTAACGATGATGGAACGTTCCTGAGCCATGAGCAGGATGTTGTCCAAGTATATGATTAGACGAACGAATGCCCCGACTGCGCAGCCATGCCATCGCTGGGCGCCGCAGCTTTGTGAAACACCACAGGGCCGATGAGGGACCAAAGGGAAGGCAGGTAAACTGCCAAATCTCGTTCCGCTATTGGAAGCGTAGCAGGTCTCGGGACGCCTTGGCCACTGGCACTGCCAGGTATGCATCCTGCAGATCCAACTTCGCCAACCAGTCCCCGTGTAGAAGTAGGTCCCTCAGCAGGTGAATACCCTCCATCTTGAAATGGCAGTAGCGAACCATGGCATTGAGGGGGTGCAGATTAATGACAGGGCGCATTTGCCCGCCTTGCTTTTCCAGCAGGAAAATATTGCTTATGACACCTATGGGGCCAAGGGGAGCCAGTTCTATTGCTCCTTTGTAGAGGAGTGTGGAAAGCTCGTCGTCGGTCAATCTGCGGTCCCAAAGGGAGAAGCAGATCGGCCGAGGATGAGGGATACTCACAAGATTCCCTACGAGTTCTATCTGAAAACCACGAATTGTGTCCAGCACCCAAGTGTCGGCTGTTATAGCTGACCAAGCTGGGAAAAAATGTTGGAGTCTGCCCCCTACATAAACATGAGAAAAAAACATGAGGTATGGGTAAACTCACCATATGGGCATCTAGAACTGGTTCAGAAACCTCTGGATCGCCACGGGCGTCCGCGTGACGGGAAGAATGGGGAACGGGTTTTCGTCTCCTGGTAATTGGAGCGTTGCTGGTAAGAGCCTTGTCCCGGGACTGGAAATAGGTACGGCCGGACAGACAGCTCCTGGAACATCCAGCCCTGGTGGAGACCCGCCCTTGGAATAACCGTCTCATGTAGGCCTGGGCCTTGTCAAGGGCTGTAAATGCCCCCACAAAGCATCCTAGGTCTTTAATGAAGGAATCGCCAAACAATAAACCTTGGGCGTCCTTACCAGCTTCTGTGAGGGCAAGATTGGCAAACTTAGGTTCAATTTTGAATAGAATGGCCTTACGCCGTTCCCTGGAAAGGGAGGCATTGACACTCCCAGCAATGCAAATTGCCCTCTGGACCCAACCACAGAGGTCTTCAGGGTCGACCATACGATTCCTAGCTCTGGCGTCTTCAGCCAAGTCAAAAAGCTTCGCTAGTGGGCCAAATATGTCAAGGTGTTTGTCTTGGCATGACTTAACGGCCGAGTCTACATGGATTCCACCCCAATTTTTCCAGGAACTGGATCATCTTGGGATCTACCTCAGGGGTATCACAAACCTTATTAGGCACTATGGCCTTCAATATGTTTCGGGCCGCTTTACTGAGAGGGCGTCTTACCCAGTTTTCCTGGTATTTGGCTACGTAGTCCTCTGGGAGCCATTCTGCCGACCTAGGATGGTGAAGCTCATCAGGGTCGAAAAGAGGTTCGCCCAACTGATCCATGAGGGCGGACCCCGCAGTTGCGTGGTGAATCGCCCCTGTATCTCCTCCGGACATCTCTGCCTGAGCAGAGGAAAGGAGGTCAAAGCCCAATTCTGCAGCATCTTTATCAGAGTCATCACCTGACTACCTATAGCCTCCTCACTAGACCCGATTTCAGAGTCAGAGTCGCTCTCTATTTGTGCTCTAGCACATTTCCATAGCCGCGCCCATTCTGCCTGGCGTGGAAAGGCTCTTTTGCGTGGGTGGGACACGCTTTCTGGGGCAACCATAGGTACCCCCATCTAAGATAGGCGTACCTATGGTCGCGCCAGAAAGCATGGCCACTATGGAGGTAGAGGTCATTTATGAGTAGCTTTCCCTGGTGCTTCTCCAGGCGGGTCCATAGTAGGATGCGATTGGGGCGGTGTGTAGCCCGAAATCTATGCGTCTAAAGGATGTGGCAGCAGGGCCTGGGATATAGTTTGGGAGAGGGCAGATGACATGGACCCCATGGTTGCAATTATGGCTTCCCTCACTGAGCACTGTTGTGCTAAATATTGGGCCCCCTCCGTGGCTGGGTATGTCTGCCACAGTGAGAGGGGTGCCCAAGGAGGCCGGGTCTCTCGCAGGGCTAATGGGGCATCAAAAGGGGGGAAAAGGATGGGGCAACAGCAGAAACAGATTAAGCCCGGAAGGGGCAAAAAGGAGAAAGGAATAAAAACATCCGAAGCATAGGGGATGGAAAAACCGCAACTGGTCTGGGAACCTGAACAGTCACGTAATAGACAATACCATATATAGTATAAACATAAGTAATAACCAAAGTAATAAGGAGTAATAACATAAGTATATAAAAGATATACATAAGGCAATAACCACAGAGTTAAAATAGTGTACTTATCTGACTGTGGAGCAGCAAAGAAAGAGGAAGATAGGAGGTAGGTGCTGGCTGTTATAATGGGACTTGATCAGAGAGGGGCCTATGTTACTGAATATTCATTATTTTTTCATTCTGTTTGTATCCTTTGCTGCTATTGGTGGACAGTAAAGACAGGGATATGCAATATGAGCCTCTGTGTCTTGCTATAAAATCCTCACTTGTGTGTCTCTCTAATATCAATAAAGCTTAACGGACAGATTAAATTAGTACTTTTTTTGTCCCACAACAAATTTATCAATAACCATCAAGCAATTTCAAGTGGCTCAGGTAGTGCAGCTCATCCAGGATGGCACATCAATGCGAGCTGTGGCAAGAAGGTTTGCTGTATCTGTCAGCGTAGTGTCCAGAGCATGGAGGCGCTACCAGGAGACAGGCCAGTACATCAGGAGTCGTGGAGGAGGCTGTAGGAGGGCAACAACCCAGCACTAGGACCACTACCTCCGCCTTTGTGCAAGGAGGAACAGGAAGAGCACTGCCAGAGCCCTGCAAAATGACCTCCAGCAGGCCACAAATGTGCATGTGTCTGCTCAAACGGTCAGAAACAGACTCCATGAGGGTGGTATGAGGGTCCGACATCCACAGGTGGGGGTTGTGCTTACAGCCCAACACCGTGCAGGACGTTTGGCATTTGCCAGAGAACACCAAGATTGGCAAATTCGCCACTGGCGCCCTGTGCTCTTCACAGATGAAAGCAGGATCACACTGAGCACATGTGACAGACGTGACAGAGTCTGGAGACGCCGTGGAGAACGTTCTGCTACCTGCAACATCCTCCAGCATGACTGGTTTGGCAGTGGGTCAGTTATGGTGTGGGTTGGCATTTCTTTTGGGGGCCGCACAGCCCTCCATGTGCTCACCAGAGGTAGCCTGACTGCCATTAGGTACCGAGATGAGATCCTCAGACCCCTTGTGAGATCATATGCTGGTGCGGTTGGCCCTGGGTTCCTCCTCTTGCAAGACAATGCTAGACGTCATGTGGCTGGAGTCAGGGCTGGAACTGGGAATGAAAACCAGCCCTGGAAATAATTGCATACCAGCCCCATAGCATTGCGTCATTATACCCGCACAACAACCTTATTTTCTTGTTCAGAAAACGTAAAACCATGCATTTTAAAGCACATTTGAATAGTGAATTATTTGTAAATAAGACTGGTATGAAAGCATATATGGCTTTATATATAAAGAGCAAATTACAGTGGAAAGTTGTAAATGTGGAGCAATCATCATGAGTAGTCCATTTATTGCTATGGTGATTAGACTACATTTAGAACTTTCTCTTAATGGGGGTTTCTGTCTAGGATCAGGGAGGGCTGCAGATGTCCAGCTCAGGGATACTAGGTAATGATCCTGTCACCCTCTAGCACACTTTACCCCTCTCCCATTATCATAGTCTGTGCCTCTCCCCATGTTAAATACCATGGTCCCTGTGCCTCCCATGCCCAGTATTAGGAATCCCTGAAACCCCACCTCACATCAGAGTTCCTTCCTCCTCTTTTCATTATCAGGGTCCTTCTCATTATCAGGGTCCTTGTCCCAAACACAATTTAAGAACCTCTGTGCCCTCCATGCCCAGTATCACAGTTCTAGTAACCCCATCTCAGAATCAGGGCTCCATTTGCTTCCAATTCTCATTATCAACATCCTTGTCCCTGTGACCCCCATAACCAATATAAAAGTCCCTGTGCCCCTGATGACCAGTATCAGGGTCCCTAACCCCCTATGCCTAATATCATGATCCTTGTGCCCCTCCATGACCAGTATCAGGGTTGCTGAGCCCCCCCTCCCCTATGCCCAGTATCATGGTCCTCTGCCCCCCATGCTCACTACCAAGGTCCCTGTGCCCCCTCCCAGATTCTCCTTGCCCCCATGTTTCGTATCAGGCTCTCAGACAGAAAATTAGGCTGTAGAGGGAGAGGAAGCTGTCTGCTCCTATCTCACAGTCTCGCTCACCTCCAGTCCCCATTGTGCCCCCTCCTCCCGGCTGCTGAGCTCAGCCTCAGTTCATTCTTGCAGAATGTTCTGCAGATCTGAGGAAAGGGATGTTGCTGGCCGCCGCGCAGCTGCCGGATATGACGTCATATGCCCTACACTGCTTACATCCGGCGGCCCACAGCTGGCGTAGGAAAACTCTATGTGCACTTCTGGCCAGCGGCCGCATGAGAATCGACCATGGCCTGCTCTGCGGCTGCAGCAGGACAAACAGGAAAAAAAAATTTTCCTGTCTTGTAGCTGTGTCCAGCCACAGCTCAAAGCCGCCTCAGGCCAGACGGCCTATCGGGAAATTTCCCAGTATCCCGGTAGGCCAGTTGGCTTGGCTGGAGTGTGTCAGCAGTTCCTGCAAGACGAAGGCATTGATGCTATGGACAGGCCCGCCCATTCCCCAGACCTGAATCCAATTGAGCACATCTGGGACATCATGTCTCGCTCCATCCACCAATGTCACGTTGCACCACAGACTGTCCAGGAGTTGGCAGATGCTTTAGTCCAGGTCTGGGAGGAGATCCCTCAGGAGACCATCCGCCACCTCATCAGGAGCATGCACAGGCGTTGTAGGGAGGTCATACAGGCACGTGGAGGCCACACACACTACTGAGCCTCATTTTTACTTGTTTTAAGGACATTACATCAAAGTTGGATCCGCCTGTAGTGTGTTTTTCCACTTTAATTTTGAGTGTGACTCCAAATCCAGACCTCCATGGGTTGAAAAATTTGATTTCCATTTTTATAATTTTTGTGTGATTTTGTTGTCAGCACATTCAACTATGTAAAGAACAAAGTATTTCAAAAGAATATTTAATTCATTCAGATCTAGGATGTGTTATTTTTGTGTTCCCTTTATTTTTTTGAGCAGTGTATATTAGCCTAATTGCTGGTAACATACAAGGAGGTCCTGGTGCAGATTTCTCTCCTGTCCCAACCCATAGACATTTGGTGGGGGCTGCTAAATTTAAAAAAATGGGGGCTGGACAGATCAATCTAGTTCATCTTTATATTAACTCTGGAAGCAAATAGGTTAATCTCTGTATGTGAAGGTGCTGCACATACAGACTTCAGGCACCATGGCCACTTCAAGTAACTAAAGTGGTCATAGTGGCTGTAGTAACCATTTAAAAGAACACTCCAAGCTCTGTAAAGCCTACTAAACTTTTAGTGGGTGAACATTTCAGTTTAAAATAAAACTTTAATTGAGACAAAGTTACAAGATGGCAGCACACATATTTTAACATGAAGATTAAGTGAGCATTGTAGTGTCCTCCTGTAACTTGTGTGTGTGTGTTGAAAAAGTAACAGTTCTCGTCTGTGAATGTGGACGTACACCAAAATGTGGCTGGCCCAAATTACCACATAATTTAATCCAGACAATATTTAACTGCGTCCGAAGAAGTCTTTGGTGTACCATCTCTCTGTCATATATGCAATTTTACCAGCTAGAACACCAGGTCTCTATAGATTATAATCCAAACTGTTATGTCTTAAACTACTATATGATTATATTTAATTTATGTCATTCACAGTCTGCTCATCATCAAATGATGATAACAATAGAGGTCTTTCATCTGATCAACATGAAGCCCTGTCCATGGTGGATGAGTACATGACAGCTGTTCGGAAATTCATTGACAAAAAAGAGCATCTAGAGACCCTTAAGACAATTGAAG
The DNA here is from genome assembly GCA_933207985.1 of Pelobates cultripes. Taxonomy (NCBI): domain Eukaryota; kingdom Metazoa; phylum Chordata; class Amphibia; order Anura; family Pelobatidae; genus Pelobates; species Pelobates cultripes. The sequence continues at coordinate 81,811,012 of OW240922.1, forward strand.
ATTACTTGAAGAATGTTATCTGTGACAGTCGAGTCAATGAACAAGTTCTATCTGAATTCATAGACAACCTAAGTGATTACCTGGATTCAATGGACGATGGGAAATTCGCCAAGCGTGGCTTGATCCAGTTCCTGGATGATAAGCCACTGACTTTTTTAGAGGAATTCAAACACAGGTTACTTAACAAAGATTAAAAGCCATGGTAATGGTAAAGAATATACGTGATATACTGAATTATATTTGTATTACAAATAGAGAGAAAGTTATGTGTATTTGAGTCAAAAAGTCTGTTTTGTAGCCATATGTAAAAATAATCTAGTCTTAAGGGGATACTCTAAGCACCCAAACAAGTTTACCGTAGCTTAATGAAGCAATGTTGGTGTATAGATCATGCCCCTGCAGTCTAACTGCTCAATTCTTTGACATTTAAGAGTTAAATCACTTTTGATTCTGTTTATGCAGCCCTTGCTTCATCTCCCCTGGCTGTGAGTGACACTTCCTCCAAAAAGTTTTTATATTCTATTCTGTTAATTTCCAATCTGCCCACTTACAGTCTCCTCACACAGGAAATGTTTGCAAGAGGGACAGGGATGCCCACTTTAAGGGTTATTTACTAATGGAAGAACTGTGGACAATTCAAAGTGAATTTCAAACAAGGAAAAAGTAGTCAATCTGGAACAAATCTCAAAATGATCTATGCTTCCATTCTGGCTATTTTGGATTTAGATTACGTTTGTTTCCCATTACTAAATAACCCTGTGTATAACAATTCCTGCAGCTCTGCTATCAAACATTATTTACATTTGTAAATAACCATTCAAACTCTAGATGCCTGTACCCTAAACACCTCTTCTCCCCTAGTTCTGAATTTAACACCTTCCAAAACTTACAGAAACCATTTCCTTTTCCTAAGTCCCAAATGTAAAATCTAAACATGACCAAAAATAACTGGATCCTAGGTTTACTAAATGTACCCCAACTCCAACAATAAACCCAATAATCCTATACACACTCTGCACCAATACTAAATTTAATCCAACTCTTATCCTATTACCATAGGCGTGCGCACGGGGTGTGCCGGGTGTGCCTGGGCACACCCTAATCCCCGTGGCACGCCTATGGTTTGAGTCCTGCAGGAACAGCGTTCCTGCAGGCACTCAGTGCCCCCTGTTTCACCTATTGCCCCTGTCATGGGGAGGGCAAGAGGTGATGGATTTCCCCCCCTTCAGCGCGTCATATTCCGGCTCCCGCATCCAGCAGACAGCCCGCGCGGCGAGAGGGAGTAGAGAGCAGACAGCAGAGAGCTCCCTCGCCGCGCGCTGAGCTGCAGAGAGGCGCCCGCCCCCACTGGACCCCAGGGAAAAGTCCACCAGCACTCCAGGTAGGAGGCTGGGTGGACATTTTTTTTAAAAATTAAAATATAATAATTTGTGTATGTGTGTGTGTGTCTGTGAGTGTGTGTGTGTCTGTGAGTATGTGTGTGTGTGTGTCTGTGTGTGTCTGTGAGTGTGTGTCTGTGAGTATGTGTGTGTCAGTGTGTGTGTGAGTATGTGTGTGTCAGTGTGAGTGTATGTATGTGTGTGTGTGTGTGTGTGTGTGTGTACGTATATATATATATATATATACACACACACACGCAGAGCCGGCGCTATCTGAGTGCCGGCTCTGCTCTAAGCCTTCATGGGCCGGCGGGGAGACCAAAGATCTACCTCACCGGCCCACAGCAGCATGGAGGGAGGCAGTAGAGGACCCAGGCAGCTCTAGACAGAAGCTCCGCCAGGTTCCTCTCGCGATATCTGAGCGTTGCTGCGGCAACGCTCAGATCTCGCGAGAGTTAACTCTAGCCCCGCAGGCTAGAGTTCACTCTCCACTAGACCACCAGGGATGGCACATGGCAGCAAGGATTTACTAATCTGCCAAATCCCTCCAAACATACAGCACACACACATACAGCACCTACACACATACAGCTCACACACACACAGTACACTAACCGCACCCTCACAAACACACACAGCACCTTTAAAAAAAAACACAACACCCTCACACACAGCACACTAACAGCACCCTCACAAACAGCACCCTCACAGGACAAACATACACACACAAACAGCACAGTCACAAACACGCACCCTCACACACACATCACAATAACAGCACACACAGCAGTGTGTGTGTGTATATATATATATAGATAGATATATACACACACACGCGCGTGGCGTGTGTTTGTGCTTTAGGGTGCACACCCTAATGCAATAGGCTGCGCACGCCTATGCCTATTACCAAAACTGTAACCCTGCTAAAGCTTTAAGTCAACATGAGTCTTACGTTTGAAGTCGTCATGGGGTACATAGTACACACCAGTTGTCCTTGTAGCAGTGGAGTTAGTAGCAAACACTGCATCTCTGAGGCATGCGCAGATCTATGTGAATGTTCTCGCATACTGGGCAGATCATACGGTTGCAGAGAGATATGTTCTTACACCCTACAACTTTATTAGTCTCCATTTGCCAGATCTATTTAAATTATTTGCTCCTTCTGATTAACATTTAACACTTTGATTAGTGGTGTTACTACCACAGACACAGTGGTCGGAGCGGACCCGTCACTACAGGGGGCCTGGCCGGCCTGTATGCCTCTGCAACATTGGGCCGGCATAACTTCAAGGCCAGTGCACAGCCGCAGCACATGGATATGCTGGGGGGTGGTAATGAGACACATGAATGGGTGGTGGGGATGAGATATATGGATGGGCTGTGGGGAGGATAAGACATGCGGAGGGGCTGGGGGCAGGATGAAAAATAGAGGGACTGGGGGAGGGAATGCAGCACATGGAGGGCTTGGGGGATGGAATAGGACACGTGAAGGGGTTTGGGGGGAGGGAATGAAACACATGGATGGGCTGGGAAGGGAGAATGAGACACATGGAGAGGGTTGGGGGGAAATGATATGCATGCCCAAGGGCAATTTTCACACTGGGGGTTGGTGGTTTCTAGTTATGCCTCTGATCTGTTATTTTCATGTGCAAAAAAAGACACTCTATTGTATTTGACCCTGTTAGGCTGGACGAATCACCACATTGTCTGGAAACCCTTACGCTGCCATGGACTTATGCACTAACACTTTTCTGCTTTTCTTTCGTCTCAGTAATCAGCTGCTGGGAATACTCAAAAAAGTCACACCGTTTCAGATGGATTATCAATAAGCATTCGAACGTTTTAATGCTTGGTACATCGTATATATAAAACACAGTTTGTCAAGGCATGTATACATCAAAGGCAACATTAACCAATCAAAGGAGTCTAAGAACAGACAGTATAATTTTTTATATAACATTTCGTAATGCTGTAAGTTAGTTCATTTTAGCTGATGAGACTAGGAACCCAATTAAAAATTGCAGGTGCTAGAAAGAATGCTATTTTTTTCAAGTGCAGGATGTTTATAAAAGATAGCGAAAGCTGGCTGTCAGGCGCAAGGACACAAGAACAGAAAAATAGTGTATGTTTAAAAATTGTGAGTTTAACCCTTTCAAACCATGAGTATATTGTATAATAATCAGGCCTACTGATCATTTGGTCTTTCAATTTATGTATACAGTATTACTTTAGCTAAGTAATAAGAAATACAGATGTAGAAAGCAGGACATGCAACTGACACCTTGTAACATACAATATATATATATAGCTCTGTATGTCTAGGGGAATACTCACTAAGCTTTGCATTGGTAAAACAATTTGTTTCCATTAACCCCTCCTGTGTTCACAATACACACAATACTCATTGGGAATAATACCTATCCCTCATCTGTCAACCAGGTTATAGGATTACTTGGTCTGCAGGGGGATCTGGGGCCAGGAAAAAACCTCACAGTGGAGAAAACTCAGTGTGAGGACCACAACTGTACAGACATGTCATTCTTAGTGCTGACACCATATGTGATTGTAAAATACTTGCAAATATGAAGGTTTGCTTGGGTATTGGTAGGAGGGGGAAAACCACTTATTGATGGTATTTAAAAATACCCATTTACATACAAAAATTAGGAGATCCATAAGGAATTGTGTAAGTGGGAATGGGGTCATCAGCTTACGCCCAACATGGCCAAACACACCTCGGAGATGTACCCGTTAGCGAGTTCTTTAGGTGGCCTCTTCCCATAAGTTGTCACAAAACCAGCCGTAAGACTGGATGGGTTAAGAGATAGTGGATAAATAATGGATACTTAGACCACAAACAAACTACAGGGGTACCCCATTATGTCCACCCAGTACATCTGGGACCAGAACCAAGCATAGCCAGAATCCATATGCAGCGTGTCATGATTCCAAGAACTTCCTTGACCTTGCAGATGATGCCTATCCCAAGGCTAGGGTATAGATTAAAATGTTGTGGTCTGAAGCTTTAAGTGGGTAACCTGTGCCAAAATTCCAGCTACAAATTCTACGTGCGTAGTTATCGTGAAACTTAGCGTTCAGCAAGGCCCGAACATGAATATACACCTGCAAGCTTGCTATAGGTTAAGATAAGATAGATGATTTTATTTGGATTGAATAATGCTTGTAAAGACCACCCCTGTTTCCTGCTGAACAAAACCTGTTGCTAAGCCCATTAAATGTCAGAAGTCACTTTGAACCTTGTCTTGTATTGTTCATTGGGGCTCCTCGCCAGCTGGTTTGGGGAAAAGGAGAAATACAGAGAGTTGCAAATTGATACAAAAGACCATGGCAAGGGGAAATTCCTGACAGGGAAAATTCCTCACTATCAAAGATGAATATCCCATAGCACTTTCTTTGCTATTCCTTCCAAATAACCTACTAATCTAAATGTCCAATCAAATTATCACAATATGCAACTTGATGGGAGAGAAAACAATATTGAGGCTGCATATTAAATATTATCTGTCTACACTCAGGGGAAGTAAAATATAATTCACTTCTCTCTGCAAGTTCAAAACTTGTAGAAGCTATACCTAACAGACTCAACGTACATCAAAAACACACATTCTACGTCCATCCCTGGGTCAGTTAACACTTCTTCCCTCTCCAAATAACTCAAAAAAAAAAAAAAATAATAATAATAAAATAGTTTAATAGTTCAGCTTCCATAGTTCAGAAAAAGGAAAAATAAGTTGTTCAAGGAGTACAAGGAAATCAGTTTGGACACTGTAAATTGTTCCATAAGAATGGCTAATAGTAGCAAGATGGCTGACAAGACAACGTCAGCTTCCACATAGACTTTGTCCAAATATTCTTGCGCAAAGTCTTTAGGCTTAATAGGATACCAAACGCATACTCTCGGACAGAGGGACCCAATTTGTTTCTAGATTCTGGCGTGCACTGCTTTCTGCAAACAGTTGGGCATAGAGCTTTCTTTTTCCTCTTATCACCCTCAAACAAATGGGGAAGCGGCGAGAGCCAAGCAAGCCTTAGAATCAGTGGCGTACATACTGTGGCCAGCGTATTCTCCTGGGGGGGCCCAGGAGCCGGCCACCTCAGGGCCCCCCGAGGCTGGCCCTGGTGTCACCGGGCGGGAAGGCTGGCGCGCGAGGGAGCACTCTTCCCCGAGTGCTTCCTCTTCAGCTCCCTCGCGCACCACCAGCCCGGTGATACCACTAGACCCCAGGGAATCCCCTCAGCTCTCCAAAAGGTAAGGAGGCGGGGGATTAAATTTTTTTTAAAAACGTGTGTGTTAGTATTAATGTGTGTTAGAGTGTGTGTGTGTTAAGAGTGTGTGTTAGTGTTAGAGTGTCAGTGACTGTGTCTGTCACTGAGTGTGTTAGTTTGTGTGTGTTAGTGAATGTGTTTTGTGCGTATGTCTGTCTGTTAGTGAGTGTGTATGTATGTCAGAGTGTGTGTCTGTCAGTAAATCTGTGTGTGTGTTAGCTAGTGTGTATGCGTCTGTTCATGAGAGTGTCTGTTAGCTAATGTGTATACGTCTGTTCGTGAGAGTGTGTGTGTGTGTGTCTTAAGCACTTACCTTTCTCCAGCGCCGGACTCCCTTGGCACTGGGGATCTCTCCGCCCCGATTCCGCCGCTCAGCTCTGAATGCGCATGCATGGCAAGAGACACGCGCGCATTCAAACCGCCCGTAGGAAAGCATTACTCAGTGGGGGGTGGGGAGGGCACGGATCAGTTTTCGCACCGGGGCCCCATGGGTTGTGTGTACGCCACTGCTTAGAATCGTATTTGCATTGTTTTATCGATGCAAATCATACAAACTGGTCAAATCTCTTGTCCGTGGCAGAATTCGCTAGAAATAACAGTACTCATGAATCCTCAATGTTCAATCCTTTCTCTATAAATAATGGTTTTCACCCCACTGTGTTGCCTTCTAATTTTCCGAGCACTGATATTCCTGCTTTGGACATCCATTTGGCCTCTATCAAAGATACTTGGGCTTCGGTACATGACGCCTTACAATCTGCCTCTAAACATACTAAACTCCAGGCTGACAAACGGCATGGTGCCAATCCTGTCTATCAAGTCAGGGACATGGTCTGGCTTACCACGCGTCATATCAAATTGAAAGTTCCTTCTATGAAACTAGCATCTCGATTCATAGGTCCTTTGCGTGTCCTTTGACGTATTAATCCTGTGACGTACTCGCTGGCCCTTCCAGCTCATATGTGGATTACTAACACATTTCATATGTCTTTATTAAAACTGCTTACTTGCAACCGGTACACAAAGCGATTCATACCTCCTCCCCCTCTAGTGGTTGGTGGACAGGAGGAATTTGAGGTCCGCTCTATATTAAATTCCAGAATCTCTAGAGATGTGTTGTCATATTTGGTGGATTGGAAGGGTTACAGCCCTGAGGAACATTCTTGGATTCCTGCTGATAGAGTCCATGCTCCTCGTCTTGTCCGGTCGTTTCATAACAGGTTTCCTCACAAGCTGGCTCATTCCCACCCAGTGGGCGGTCTTCGAGTGGGGGGTACTGTCACGGCCTCCTGCTCGCAACGCGCTGCAGTCGTGCCTGACCGTCACAACCACACCAACGAACTGAGCTTACCTGCTCAGCAGTGAGTCGGGAGCCGCTCCGCCGGCTTCTCCAGGCTGCCAGCTCTAAACAAAAATGGCAGTAGACATTTATAGCCCCGCCCCCAGCATCAAAGGAACTTGCGTGTGAAGTCACTGTCAAAAGAGAGATATTTAAATCCCTTAAGCTACCCAGTTCATTGCCCTGTCCTGGGCGGGGAGAGAATGCTGGAGTGGGACTTATGGCTTAATATACTAGCCTATCACAATGGTAAAGATCATTTGTATGGCCATATATATATCATGGATCTGTTGAATACCAGAAGCTGTCAACCACTTGCATTCATTTTTGTTTTTTGATAGATCAATTAGGACATATTGCTCAATTTGTCCAACAAAATGTGGAACACAGATTTTATCAGCAAATTACATTGTAGATTACTCCCCCATCTTTCAGTGACAATACAAAAGATCCCCATATGTTCTGAATCTATGCATGTTTACAAGAATACACAGTTTTTGTCTTTTTATTCATTATATAATTGTTTTGAAGTGGAGATATTCAATGTAATAATCCAGTTCTAGTATTAAGCATTTGTTCCATGTGGGCATCACATATTTTACAGTGAGCCACATACGTTACATAAAAACAAAAAAGGGCAACTCCGAAAATGTTTTTAACAGAAGAGAGAAGCAATTTCAAGGATACCAGAAAACGGAAAATGATCTTACATTGAATGTAGTAAACTAAACATTTCAATTCAAAATTAATAACAGGACAGGAGTAGAAGCAAAAGTGCTGGTGCTGGTGAAATAGGGAGCCATACAGACATTCAGTATGTGCTAGCTCCTCATCTTGCAGTCTCTTTAATATACCCCAGAAGCAAAGCATTTTAAAGCATGGCAGAGAGGACCCTGAGAGAGGTGTGGAAGTTCCTGTGATTCATTTCATGTATTGGCTGGAAATGGATGGGGGTATTTTGTAATTTATAATGCTACAAACTGTAATTCTACTAGACACTGGAATATGTACAAATTAAATAATTTGAAGATTATAAAAATGTTAAACATGGTAGAATTTCTTTAATTTGGTTTATCCAGGAACTGGGAGAAATGGACATATTTCTGTTTACTCATTTTATCTAGAAAGGCACATCAGTTATACTCTGCGCACTTATTTACTTTAGTCTCCCAAATGTAAACAAATTGACTTGGTCTAGTGAAACATATCTCTTCTTAATTTGTTATCACCATATTGCATATTAGTAATATGACAGCAACCTTTAGAAGGAAGCAAATGCAAAGTAAATTTTTTCTCCAAACAGGAAACAAAAAAACAAAAACAAAAAAAGAATATCAGGTAAATGCAAAGTACAAAGCGCCCAATATTATGCAGCAATTGAATGCTTTTCATAGATCCTTGTTGTCTTCTGGTGTATGAGGTTATTTAGGTACACGCCTTAACTCATTCATTAACCAGATAGCCATACTGAGGAGAGCGAGTGATCCAGACTGATGAGTAGCTGCTATAGAAGTGGGGACATACAGCAACAAGGTGCTTATACCCAAAGTGACCTGAAAAAATAAATTTAAAAAAATTACAACATATTCTGGCTTATCTCAAAACAGTTTATGCAATAGGCATTTCTTAATCAGAATGACATAATAAAGGAAACACAATTCAATATCTAATTTGTGATCATTTCTCGTTTTAATGCTGATTAATTCTGTCTTAAAAGATCATGTGAAGTACCAACGCTACATGACCAGGTGGGATGAAGGCAGTTATATATAATTAGACTAAATTCTAACTCCTTTTATGTTTCAAGCACTTTCACTTATCTGTTATGTGTTAAACCTGAAGGTTCAGAACCTAGTTAGCGCGTGTAAGCCAACAATTAAGAAAATCAATGAACCCACTACAACAGGGGTACCCAAATGGTAGATCCTCAGTTGTTTTAAAACTACAGTTTCAATGATGCTTTGTCATTCTACAGGGATTAGAATGCATTATGTTAGTTGTAGTTCTACAACATCTGGGGATCAACCTTTTGGGTAGCCTTACAAAATACACATTTTTTCACAAAGCTAAGAATAAATACCATCTCTGTGACAAATTACTATGAATAGTACTGCAGATGAACAGATCTGTCCAGATATCCTACATATTGTATTCCTTAAATCTCTGTAATGGAAATTTTTTTAAACTAGTCTTCAGGCAAACTTTACATGAAACATTGAAAAGCCACACTTCAAATCACCACAGTGATTTGACTACGAGTAACTCCAATGCCAATGTGCAGATATCAATGGATTTGAAACACAAAGTGGTTTAATTGACTAAAACTCACAACTAATTTGCAAAACGTTTGCCAAAACAGACGATTTGAGAAAAACTAAATCAACCTGGTCTGGGTGCAGCAGCTCTGTAAAACAATGCAAAGTTAACACACCTCCAGTGGCTTTCTTCCTGATAGCCACTGGAGAAGTTTCTGCTTTGATCACAGACCTAAACTATGTTTTCATCAAATTCTGCTCCTAGAGTAGCATTTGAATGGTGCTATGTGTGATATACTGTGCATGCCTACAAGCCTCCCAATGCTTCCCTAAGGTAAAGCATTGGATTGGCTGAGGTCATCAAGATTAATGATCTCAGCTAACAAGGTGGAGCAGTAGAGTGATAGATGAAAGGTAAGTAAAATTACCTTTATCATATACATGGATGGGGCAGACATCTAAACTGCTACAGGAAATAAATTGTATTCCTAACACTATAGTGTTGCTTTAAATTCTGTAAGCTTCAATATGTAATGCAAAAGTGTTTTGAAATAAAAATATATTCATTAGCATTTTGATGTAAAAATGGAGATTAGAACCTGTAGGTACGCCACAGCAATCAGGGAGTTTAAGGCCAACTTTGCTCTACGAGGAAGAGGAACCTTGCGAGACACATAGTACAGTCCAGTGATAGCAGCTACAGAGCTGATGCCCTAAATATTTATGAAAAACAAACAAGTCACACAATTAGAACAGTTAACATTTAAAATACTAATAATAATAATAATAAAAAAAGCAAATTTACTGTAATCAGAATATAGACCATTACAAAGCAAAACACTAATTGCAGGTATGATTTCAATATAGAATAAAAGGAACATTTAAAGCACCATAACCATTGCAGGTCCCTGTAGTATTTATGGTGCCAGGACTGCCCTGGCATTGTTTTTGACTTCTTACTTGGGGCCCCAAGGGCATGGCTTCACAACTCTTCTATCATTGCCAGAGAGACGGAAGTTCTTTAGTATGAACTTCCGTTAGCTCTCCTGAGCCAAGCCTTACAATACAGGACATATCTCTTTGGCTGAGAGTGTTTAGCGGACGTTGAAAAATAGTTTGACTATGTACAATGGGCGGGGGCAGGGCACTCCTTGAGCCGTAATCACTACAGTAAGCTGTAGTGGTTATGGTGCTTGGTTTTGGTTTTTGTTAAAAGATTAACAAAATGGGCTGTTACTAATTTACTGGACCAATAATTTGTTTGAAGTCCAGCGTGTAGTATTTGGAACCTTTTTATTTTTCCTTTGGGGACAGCATTCCAAACCACTCACTTTCAGGGTTTCACAAGACTCAAATACACATACACCTTATGCACATGAGTTTCATGCATACCATCAATAGACAAAAACACAGTTGTGTAAAATTATAGTCCCTAAACACTTCAAACTAGCATAATTTCTCATTTCTTTTCATTGTTTACTACAATGCCATTTTTCTGATATTTGAGACATGTTAAATCTCTGGCAACCGCAGTGTTGAAGTATGAACCCAAGGAAAATAAAATACCAAAACAATGTTGTTATTTAGTGGCATTAAAGTCACATAGTTCCAGAAAAAAATATTCTTATATAAATTTATTGAAGAGAACTGTCCTTGAAAAATATGGATTTGAATGCATACTGGAATGGCAAAATAACTATTAAAGTAAATAAACAGCAGTCGTGCACAATTTTTAGATTTTGTAGATTAGTTCGCAAAAACATTGATTTCCTAATTCGAACCAGTTTTACAGAATTGGTCGGACAGACTGAAGTCGGTCCACATTTGTATTAAGAAAATATGAAAATTGACAATGTTGTTGAAATTCGGACCAGGCAGACCATACAGGGTGATGGCTGATGAGGTCATTGCTCTCTACAGGGAGCAAAGTAGGAGTCTCAGTTGAGCCGAAGGTGTGTAAATAGTGTTCTGAGAAAGTAAGGGCCAAGTTTTCAGGTATTTTTGCATACACTTCATTTATAAAAAAACAAACAAAAAAATAAAAATAAAACACCTATCGTTCCATTACATGCTGCAAGGTTTTTTTGGTTTTTTTTTTTTTTTTATAAAAAAAACAAAATTGACAGTTGTCATTTAACTCCATGTTTAGTTAATAAAAAATAAATAAAAAAAACGTATACAGGAATAGGTTAACTATTCCAGTTTATATAACAAAACAGTGTGTAGGTTTTGCTAATGAGTTCAAATATAGTGCAAATCATTTTTTGAGGCATGCACTACAGATCATCAGTATTTGAACAGTACTCACAAGGATTCTGTGATCAAACTGGACTGTTGTGGGATTTTCAAAGATGTTTTTTAATGTTGGGGAAAATGCAAGTAAGTCATCAGGAATCCAACGGTCCCCCATCTTGGGAAAGGAATTGTAAACAAGACCAGCGTCTAATCCTGCGACAAAGGCACCTGTTAAAAAATATTGAAGATATTTACCTCAGTCTAAACGTGCAGTTATTTTGTAAAAAAAAAAAAAAAAGGGAGAAAGTGTTGTATTCACGCCCATGAAGAAACGCAATTGTTTATTTACCAACACCAAATTGTAGTGTACTGAAAAGTAAATAAAAAAGGAAAGGAATGTATGGAAAAAATCTGTAGCATTTTAGCCTGAATATCATAACTTTTTCAAATTGCTTGAAAACAAAATAGAGCCTAAATTGTGAGAAGAGACAGAGTGGTGGTAGAAAGAACAAAAAATGGGGGATAACCCCTAAATAGCTAAATCCAATAGAATATATACAAAACCAAGAAAAAAAAAAAAAAAAATCTACCGGCAGAAGACTCCTATTGAGATATAAAGTTACAGCTAGGGTAAAGCCTTGTCACAGTAACCAGTAGTTGCTAATAAAACTTAACGTTTAATATTTAAACTAAAAAAAAAAAAAATATAGGACAGACAATGAATAAAAATAAAATAAATGAAAAGAACAGGATATTCAGTCCTATTGTTGTCAGGTAATATATCTTACTTACACAGCACAGAAAATTTGTGTCTGCTTTTAAACAGAAATGTACCTGTATTATTAGAGTAAGTATCAGAATAAGGTTTATAAGGATTCAGTGGTACAAATAGTTGCAATCAAGGCTCCAGATGAAGGAAAGATATCTGTTAACTAGACTCTTCTGCAGCAAGGGTCTAGTGTTTCCTCCTAAATGCCTCTTTTGCAAAGAGCATTAAAATGCTTATCTCCCTACTGTTAAACCTAATTAAGGTAAAGGTAATACAAGCTGAATTCTCGGTTAAAGTACAGTGATCGAGAGTCCCTATTAGTGGTAGATCAACATGGTCAATTTTAACTTTTTGCAAGCTTTACCCAGACCGGCATAATTAGCACGTCATGTGATAAACTGATCTCTTGGAATCTAATGCGCCTTCGTGGGCACCCCTTTGGAAAAGCCTGCTCTACTACTAGGACCACCCCACTCTGAAGTTAGATCAGTAAGGTTGAGGAATTGAGCAGACTGAAAAACCTGTGACAGGATGCCTATTCGGAAACAAGTTCTGTTTTTATCAAAGTGACGGCAGTGTTAGTACAACACGTGGATCTTGCCGGGTAGGCGCCCTGAGGCACTGACGCGTTTCAGCAGATTTGCTCATCAAGGGGGATAACTTTTTCATTTCAGCATAATTCAGTGTTTAGTTAATAGTCAAAAATAATAGAAATTAACGGGAGTGTTCCTTTAAAGAACAATTAATTGAAGTGGTAATGGTGCCTGGAGTCCTTGTCCTTAATCACTACTATAATGTTGAGTCACTGAAGTGGGCCTCCAATAGCAACATACAGAAATATAATAAAGTATCCAGCACTCAATATTATCCACCATCCATGGATGCAAGGCACACTGGTTCCGCTGTCCAGCAGCAACGACATAAAGATGGCCCAGCACACCACGGTATGTGAAAGCACTCAAAATGTACTGAGGATTCATATCAAGCAATGTTTTGGTCTTATCACAAAACCTTTATCAAGCTTGTCAAAGGCCTAGTGATAAGGATTAAACATTGCATGTTATTGCACATCAATACATTTACAGTGCTTTCACATACCCTGGTGTGCTGGATCATCTTCTTTATTCCAATGGCAGTATGGTGTGGGCAGAGCTAAGCTTCATCCTTACAAAATACCAATCCATACCAGGGATTTGGCAGTGATTGGCTGAGAGCTACTCGTTACTAGTTGCTACACCTGGTATGGTAAGCAGCTGATCATAGCTACACCTCCACAATTTCATCATTGTAGGCTGGGCTATAGGTTGCCTGGGACCACATATGTCTTCTAAACAGTGAGTAAACCATTTACTAATGATGCGAGACCTGATGATCACTGACTCCAGGCACGATAACTACTTCAATTTGTTAATATCTACAGTTATTTTTAACCAATGGTGTACTCAACTTACAGATCAGGTCTATTGATCTAAGTTATATGCATGTCTGCTTACTAGGTAGACTTTATTTTTTTGCTGTGAGAAATACCTGATAGGGCTGTGAGGAAAACCAGGCCTGCTGTCCAATGTGTGAATTTTCTCAGCCTTAATAACTGATGGGTTTCAGGTAACTGTTAAGAGACAAGAACAATCTCAGCACAAGTATACAGCCACAATTATAGAAAGAATACTTTACTTGTTACAGTAGCCATCTGATAAAATCTGGAAATTAATGTATAAAACTAGAGGTGAGAGAACATGTTTTACCCTGTGCCTTGGAAGAAGAAGTGATAAACCAGTCCAAAGACTTGCACAATACAGAACAAGAGCAGAACCCAAATGGGCTGCCAGACGGTACTGGCTGACACGTGGGACATCATAAGATTCTGGCTTTTCTTCTAAGCCACTTTTCACCATGTACCATCCTAAAAGACCCTTCAAGAAAACAAAATATGCATAGAGAAAAAGGTTGATTGTTACCAGGATTATTTTAAGAAAAATTACACACTTTTCACTTAACATCTCAATTCTCACATAGTTCCTCATTCACAGTATAAAAGTAAAATTTTATTCTCCTAAACTGAAAGACCAATCTGGGCTTAGTTATGTATGCACAAGTGTGAATACAGGACAGTACAGGCGTGTGAAGATTCAGTGTATTTGTACCCTCTTTTCCCCGCCCATGTCACTCTTCCAGTCCATCCATATGGTAAGATGTATGGGGATAGTTAGAAGTACTAGTATTAGTAGAACAGTGGCATAGGAGAAGGACGAATACTAGAAAACCTTACTCCCCCCATCCTTATATTGTACATTACATCCATCTTGAATGTATCATGTATACCGGTCCGTCCTTCCCATTATCTCATAAGTCCCTGGACGCCACTGTGTTTACCTTCAATTTGTTTAACTTTGCCAGCAGGTGGAGACCTCACCCCTGATGTAAAGTGTGAGTGAAGCTACTTGGAGCTATGTTTATTCCATAATGGATCACTGTACAGTAGCATGAGGCACAGCTCTGGTCAGCAACACTTCAAATCACCCAGATGGACTTCTGCCCTGGGGCAAGAATGCCACTGTTGGCTTTTTCGGATTCTTGACGAACATCTGCATGTTGATTCTCACCATTGGTAATCTAACACTAGATCGTCAGGGCTTAATTTCCACTTACCTAAGGTGAGAGCACGGAAAAATTTAAAGTTCCATTAGGTACTTGTAGACACACCCGTGGCTTGGCTCACACATAAAATGACATGAAAGAGCCCTTAGTCACTTATAAATTGTATAATGAGCATATGGGTTAAGGGTCACTCCTTGCCCAATAACCTATACAATAAACATATATGGTAATGTTGCTTCCAGATTGCCCATAAACATGCATTTAACAACACGCACTAAATCCTAGATTACTTTTTTGGCCTGGTGTTCTGTTAATGAGTGATTGCATCTTCTGTAACTTTACAAAAAAAAAAAAATCAGGGGCTTAGCAAAGAGACCAGAATATCAGAGTCCACAAACAAATCACAAATTAGGCTACTCTGTTTCGATTACGTTAATTTCAAAAACACTGATTAGTTGTGATAAACAATAATATTACAAAAAAAAAAAAACAACTCAATTGTTTTCGGTTTATATGTCTGTTAATAGCCTAACTGTATGACATACACCCTTTATTTTGATAAATCTAAGGAAGGATCCTCATGTTGATTAACATTCTGCAGCAGTATCTTTTGTGATATATTTTTAAGGAATCTGTTGGTTTTTTAGAAGGCCATTCCAGCAGGCCTTTTAGTATATTACCTGAAAGCAAACAAATCCACAGAGGCCTAGAACGCGGCCTTTCATTCCTCGATTAAACCAGCCCTTTCTCCAGAAGTAGACAGCTGGAAGAATGTAAGCCAGTCCCACTGCACGTCCCCACATACGATGGGAATATTCCATAAACCAGATAAACTTGAATTCATTCAGTGTCATATCATGGTTCAAGCTGAGAAAAAAAAAAAAAAAAAAGTGATCTGAACATCATGATTTTATATGTAGGATCGCACATCCAATATGGAACAGTGCATTTAAAGGAACACACCAAACAAGAATCACTAGAGCGCATTGTGGCAGTTATGGTGTCAGTAGTGCCTTGCATCCCCCACCAAAGTAAGCAGTGAAACCTTTTAAAAATGGTTTGGCTTTTTGCCTGGAGACTGCAAGATGTTACTCTCAGCCTCCACTACAGCCTTCTCACTAGCCAGAAGCTAGCTTTCTAAGCTAAGCCCAGCAGTGCTGCTGCTCCTGCTTAGGAGCCTCTGGCATTCCAGGTGGCTGAGAGGTAGCAGGGAGAGGTTTGTAGTGGAGCCCAGGTAGGAAGTAATTTCTGGCACAATACAGTGTTACATTAATTTCCTTCTAGATTCTAAAGAATCCACTTGGATTGAAGATATATAGTTTAAGGGAACACTAAAGTGCCAGGAATACAAAATGAGTGACGGCCACTAAAGGTGTTCCAAGGCAGTAAACACTGCCTTTTCTTTGAAAAGGCAGTGTTTACATTAAAAAAAGTCTGTAAAGACAGGAAGTAGACCTACATTAATCTGTAGTTGTTCTGGTAACTAGTGTCCCTTAAACACATCTTTCTAAAGCCAAAAAAGCAAGACACCATATGATTTCTTAATACGTGTCATTAGAGTGATTATCTAGCTGGAATTTCATTGTAGCAGTACGTTTATTGTTGTATTTATGTGCTTTTTTTTTTATTGCTTGAAATTAGAATTTTATTTTTTATTTTTATTTTTTAAGTCACTTAAAAGGTTACTCTAACCAAAAAAAATAAAGTATGGTGTTTTCCCCCAAATAAAAAATATTATTTTAAAATATATGTAATATTTCCAATTCTATGCAGTTCTTGCACAAGTTAAAAAGGTGGTAAAACGCAATCAAGAATGAATAATAAGGTTTTTTTTAATTTCCATTGCTATCTTTAATTAAAAACAGGTATAGAATTCTAAAGTTAGACTGGTCGGCAAACTAAAATAATACTAACTATGAAAGCAGGTGTATTTTATAAATATTTATAAAAATAATGACTAGTATTGTTGCTGTTCACCATGCACACTATGGAAAATTGTGTCAAAAAATGTTATTCTATTTTTTTATGTTTGCACGGTAACTTTCAAAATTTGCATATTTATTTTTACTGAAGGTTTTTTCCCCTAAAAGACCTGCTTAAAAGATAAACAATATGGAATGCATGATGTTTATTGATGGATATTGGCAATATTTTGAGTGCAAAGCCGAAACATAACTTTAGAACACAGGTGTGAAATGGCCTAGAAGCTATGGGTTTATATCAATCTTGCTAGCAAAATAAAAATATTTTTAGACATAAAATGTTTTATTATTGGAAATGTTTTACTTGCAGGGTTATTTACTAGAATAAGAATTGTCGGGAAATGAAAGTGGATGCTAAATTAATATTGAATTTAAGGCCAAGGTGGCCCAACTGGAAGCTTTTTCCAGTTCAGCTATTTTGACCTTTAGTTTAAAATTCACTTTGAATTTCTAACACCTTTCATTTTAATAAATAGCTCTGTTGGTAAATGATTGGTCTAATGAATATATTCTTCTTTTACCATGTTAATAAATTATACTACACGCACTTACATTTTGAACTCCGGGTATTGCTGGTATTTCTGGAATTCTGCTTCCCATTCATCTTTTGTAGATGGTGGTTTCATCTCCTTTACTAAATGCCAATCAACCATAGAAAGCCCGGATTCTGTTAATCTATTTAAAGTCATAGACAAAATTAATTTACATTAAGAATTTAACTCTAAAAACTCAATGTGTTTCGCAGGTTTTTAAAATTGAGTTACGAAGTAACAAACTAGTTGAGTTGATGAAACACCATATTCTGCTCTCTGATTTATAAGACTAACTTTCAAATAACCATTTTGAATAATTAAAGCTAAGTGTCTCACCTGGTTACGCCTCCAAGTATAACAGCTCCAGCCACCATCCCACTACAGACTAAAAGCCAGCGCCCCATTGTACGCTCTGCAGCAGAGTTGGGTAAAGACCCAACTGCAGCTCTGGATGGAGCTGCCATTTCTGATATCGTGCTGCTTTTCCATCTTTTTTGAAGAATGAAATCTCTCCAATGTGTGCCGTTCTTCTGTAACAAAGGTCAAGAAAGCTGTATGATATCTTATGTGATTATGTATCAGCAAATAACGGATTGTGCTTCTTAAAATGGCCTTGTCACTTTTTTCCCCCTTTTGGTTTTCAATTCCTTATGCTTTCTATATATTAATGATTATACCAACTCCCTTGTCACTTGCTTTTATTTAGATTACTATTTTTATTCCTTGAGCTGGGTCTCAATACCTGGGTGCAGCCATTTTGTTCTTCTCTGTCCATGATATCTACTGTATGCCCTTCTGTGGAATGATCTTACTGATGAAATAAAACCGCACCTAAAAGGGACACTTTTCAATCAAAACAACTTTTGTTTAAAGGGTTATATAACCCATTAAGGGGGAAGGGGAAATCTATATAAAATACCTTATTGGGCATTATGGAGATTTACCCCCTCCCCCGCAAAATAAAGCTTTTACACACACAGAATCCAGCAGGAGGAGCCACGTGCAGTCCAATCACAGACTTCTCATCGAGAATCATATGATTGGACAATTTTGTCTGCTCAGAGTGCATGTGTGCACTCAATGCTGGCATGGGAGGGAGAGGAGAAAAGGTTTAAATAAAAAAAAAAAAAAAAAACCACACACCTAGTAAACTGATAAAGTGCAAAAGTACAGCCTAATAGATAATATCCCCTCCAATAGTTCCAAAACACTGTCTTTGGTGCAAAAATGTGCACTGTGCATATTCACAATTATGTGCAGAATATAATGAAAAATATCAATATTACCTTTAAAAAGGTGTTAAAATCAGGTCAGGGCACTCTCAGAATTAGTATATACAAAGTGGATCATATATTGAGAAAAAAAAATAATATAGTGTAATATTTATTATAACAATACAAATTTTAAACAACCACATTTACACTCAAAAGGATATTTGAACAAACGTTTTTGTGGTATATACAGATTGGCCACCAGGGGGGAACTTCACCAGCAATCATATGCTGTCCACAGGATCCTATGCAGTAGTAGCAATCGTCTGGAAAGGCAAAGTTCATTCACCAGAATTTCAGTTCGCTAGAGTCCTTGTAGTGCGTTTGTGCATTTGGATTCGCTCAATGCCTTTCTTCCACGTTCTGGACTGTTTCAAAAATTGTGATTCCTTTAACCCCTTAAGGACCAAACGTCTGGAATAAAAGGGAATCATGACATCTCACACATGTCATGTGTCCTTAAGGGGTTAAGAGCGTTTGCCTTTTTATACCTGAATTAATTGGTTTCTCCGCCTTACAATTGACAACTTCCTTGTTCGCAGTTTTTTGTTGGTGACGTCATCCCATTCGGAACTAAACACCCAAGTTTTATTTATTTTTTACGTTTTCAATCAACTTTATCAGTATAGACATTGTCCAGAAAGTGCAAAAAAGCAATTAAACACTGTTAAATACAAAGGAAAATGCAAGGGATCCCTGATCCTAGATAAAATATATCAAACTATGTGTATATGCATGTATTTACAGAACCTGGGAACTTGCATTATCCTTACCAATAACAATACATTTAAAATTACAAATTAAATTTGCTATTTACAAAATGTATTCAAAGTATTAATATATGGTTATAAAACCACAAATAAAATCCACTTCAAAACGTACTACAATCAGTTGAAGATTTCCTTTATGGTGAATAGATAAATATAAAATGAGAGTTAGAAAAATACAGAAGATAACGTGTAGATATATGAAAATAGGAATATATATATATACATATATATATACACTGATATTTTACATCCTATTCTGCACATATTGTGAATTTGCACAGTGCACTTTTTGCGCCAAAGACAATATTTCGTTGTTTTTTTTTTTAAATAAAAAAAAAAATATATCAATAATGTGCTTCAAAAGGGAGGTGGGAGGGGATAGCAACCTTGCCCTTGCAAGCACTCTGCGTGCAAGATTATCACGTCTGTTGGCAGCATGCAGTGCACGCCGACGACAGATGTTTTTTATGCACAGAATTGATATCGACAGCCAGGAACAGAGTTCTGGGCTGCCAATGTCACATGTGCTGGGGATGCAACCAGCCTACAGCACACAATAAAATATAAAAAGTTAAAACATTTTTACTGCCTACAAAAGGATACAGATTTCCAAATGTATAGCATTAATCACTAACCTATATCAAATTGATCTTTGGTTGTTTACCATATCTGAAGGGGGTGCGATGGTGAAACTGACAAATATATATATATATATATATATATATATATATATATATATATATATATATCTCTATACACACACACACACACACACACACACACACACACACATATATATACACACACACACACACCTAAGGAAGAAATAAAAACAATCAAACCTTACACATCAGTTACCTGCCCTCTTTCACAGTGTATGAAGCGTAGTGCATGCTGCCTGCTCTGTGCCAAGCTGGACCGGAGAGTCACCAGAAGAAACATTTTTAAGTCCAATTTCTAATCTTCCTAATCTACGACCAGATCTATTACCAGGAAGAAAAAGGTAATTGTGACCTAGAGTGCATCAGCTTTTACCTGAAAAGAAATGAAAGGTGAGTATTTATAAAGCAAAAACACATATTTCACGCTCTGTCAAAACAGTCTCCCAAATATTTATGCATTTTTATTTTATTTTTTTATTACTGGCATTTATAAAGCGCCAAACTCTGCAACGCTGTACAATTGGGAAAAAGACAAAACACAATAAGAACAGCATGTTAGGATTTATTCTCTAAGCAGTGGATTTAAGTTAATTTAAAAGTTGTACCACAAAATGAATATCAAAATAGCAGGCATAGAACAAAAATCTGACTCTGGCTACAGTTAAATACATTTTTGATTTGCAGTTTTACTTCCACGTCACTGTTTGGTGCATAAACCTTAACATACTCCTAGTTGGCAACTTTACCTCTGAATAAATACAATACTCTTATGTTAAATGGTTGAAGCCGATTCACGCTTCCACCAGAAGATAATTTGACCCAAATGGTGTGTACACATAGGCGTGCGCACGGGGTGTGCCTGGGCACACCCTAATCCCCGTGACACGCCTATGGAGTGAGACCGTCATGGTAGATCTCAGGATCTCCCCTGTCAGCTCATGCAGAGCCAGCGCTATCTGAGCGCCGGCTCTGCTCTAAGCCTCCCCTCACCAACCCACAGGCAGTTAGGGAGGCAGGAGAGGACCTGGGGAGCTCTTGCCATCAGTTCCGCCGGGTTCCTTTTGTGAGATCTGAGCTGTCCTGAGGAAAGTCCCAATCGGGGTCTGAAACGTTGACCTTTTTCTTTTATTTTTTTGATGTGAAAATAAAAAAAAGTTACATTTTAATTGGAGCCTGGGAGTGCAGACCATCTTTTTGAATTATATATATATATATATATATATATATATATACACATACACACACACACACACACACACACACACATATATATATATATATATGCACTAAAGAAAAATGAGTTGTATCTGGTTAAAAACATTCAATGGGGTTTAGTCACTAAATTTGAAATAGTAGCAAACTGAAATTAAAATAACAAAATGAAGGTTTCAATAGCCATGCTGTGACTATAACAAGTGGAGATTTTTGGACCCAATAGATTTTAACTAATCTTTTTTTTTCCCCTCACAAGAATTGGGGAAGAAATAAATAAATGTAAAAAACACAATAAAGAGTAATTTACTTTATATCTTAATTAACACAAAATTGTGAAAGCAAATTGCATAGTACCACAGATATGGATGGATTTAATCATTATGCAATCCTCATATAGTCACACGTTTTAAATATTAACAAAGAGATTTTAACTTTAATAAAAGTGGAGCTATCAATTCATAAAAGCTGTATTTTAGTGCATAGTCTATTTAAAGTGACATACTAGATAAAGCATTGTAAACAGCCGCACTATGGAAGCTACTAACCTGTCAACACAGTGTAATGTCATTACAGGGCGCCGCCATCTTGAATATGACTTCAGGACGCAAGCGCACTAGCGGATGTCTATCGAAACGTGCTTACGTCACGAGCCCAGATGGGCTTGACGTCCTTTTGGTTACGACATCTACACTCGAGGGTGGAAATAGAGCAGAGTGGGTGTAGTAATATGGCGTAAAAATAGGTCAACCCGTAGCAGTCGGGGGGGGGGGCGGCGGGGGAGCTCATAGGGAAGCTCCTCATTACGTCATTTGTTGTGACGTAGAAAAGATGGCGCCATCGGCGAGAGCCCCTCCGATCTTCGTCCAATCAAGAGCTAAAGCTGTAATTCTGCGGTCCAACCAGTGAAGAGTAAAAGAACTCGATGCCCAATCAGAAACAAGGCTGTCAGGCTAGCATCCAGCGCTTAGATAAACTGCCGTCCAATCAAAACCTCGGCTGTCAGTTCGTTATCCAATCACCGCTTCGATGAATTGCTATCCTATCAAAACTACGGCTGTCAGTTGGTTATCCAATCACCGCTTTGATTAATTGTTATCCAATCAAAAACACTGCTGTCAGTTGGTTATCCAATCATCTCTTAGATGGATGCCGTCCAATTAAAAACACGGCTGTCAGGCGAGTATCCAATCACCGCTTTGATTAATTGTTATCCAATCAAAAACACGGCTGTCAGTTGGTTATCCAATCATCTCTTAGATGGATGCCGTCCAATTAAAAACACGGCTGTCAGGCGAGTATCAAATCACCGCTTTGATGAAATGTCCTCCAATTAAAAACACGACTGTCAGGCGAGTATCCAATCAGAGCTTTAATAGGATGCCTGCCAATGGAAATAGAGGGTGTGAGATTGTCCTCCTGGGAGTACGGCAAGCCGGAGGGGCCGTGCCTGTAGTGGATGAGTGGGCGGTGTGTAGAGTGTTTCTCCCTGAGGGAGAGGATGTGGGATGGTGAATATAGGAGGTAAACACGCAGTGTGTGCTAGCTGCATGTCTGACCCTCTGTGTTAGGACACCCCCAGCCATTACCCTACAGGCAGCACAACCCCAGCCAGGGGGTTCACTAAAGGGAGCTGCACAGATCAGGCCAAAGTAGTCGATATGAAACCATGTCTGACTTGGAGAATTTTTCCAGTTCGGCTACTTTGGCCTAAAACTTGGAATTCCCTTTAAATTCCTGGCCTTTTTTCCCTGTGTGAGTTTTGCTGTACATTTATACAACCTGCAGATATAAACGTGTCCTGTAGACCCCACTACAGCCACCTCTCTATTATGGTACCTACCACCCAGTGGTGGCCAAATGGTAGCTCCTCAGCTGAAATTCCAATGCTGCCCTGGCATGGCATGGAGTTTGCTTTAAGGGTGGCATTGCATCATGGGAGTTGTAGAGTGCTACTATTTGTCTTTCCTTAAAATTACTTTGTACCATTTATGCTAGCATGTGGGCATAAAACTCCTTGTATGCATTGGGTCATTTGATGTCCTTTTCTATTTGTTTTGGTTTATTTTTAGGAGGGGTCTGGAATTTTAGATAACTGTGCCCTTTCCAGGGTTTTGCTATGAGAAGGTAGATTTTTAAATGTATTTTTTGCACATAAATATGGCAATTTGCTGGCCTCCGTCAGCTCATTGAGAGTTTACAACTTTGTTTCTGCTGAAATACTTTCTCCAGGCAGGGTGTAAATGTACCGTCGACAATATAAAAATAATTATACAGTACTCTGTTTAACAGGATTCCAGCCGTAATTAAATAATTAATTCCGAGCCAGAATATGAATTAAGCACACTCACATACTATGTGAAAGATACATGTGTTTATTTTTTATTTATTCATTTTTGTCCAATGTTTACTTGATTGCTATTTGAAAGTTTTAGATGAAGCGAACAGTAGCACAGAAACATAAATAGAGCCATGACACATGTATATTGGATACAGCATAAACTGTAAAGTAACAAGGAAGATGCATGTACTCTGGTAACCTTACCCAACCAACAAAGCCTACTGAAATATGAAGTTACCATCTGGTGGGTGAAATTTAACAACCCCCACTACCCTGACAAAAAGAAAATCCTTGAACTGTATGTTTGCCTTTTTTTGATAAATACATTTTTTAAACGAAATAGGATAACTTTTATATGGAGTCATTCTGTTATTTCTATTTGGATTGTAAGAGTTGGTTAGAGATTTTTTCCTGCTTGGAAATTGAGTTAAAACACATGTATTGGTATTCTATTGTTGCGATGGTATTGGTTTGTTTTGTAGCTTGGTGGCACTATAATTTATTAAAGTGAACTTGTCATGACCGATATATGTTTGGAGTTTCTTAGCAATCTGGCTTACAATTTAAGTGTTTCTTTCATGCTATATATACTATAAAAAGTTAATTTTTAAATGTATTTCCATTACCCCTGTCTCCTCATAAATCCTGTTTTCAGTGGGTGTCACAGTTGCTGTAATACACACCTCTCCTGCATACCTCTGTCTGGGAAGCACTTGCTTCCCATAACAGGTCAAAAGCACATATATCACTTTGAGTCGGCTGTTTAATTTAAAAGCTTTAGCTTTGCCTCTCTGCAGGCTGAAAAACAAACATGTAAATATATATATATTCCAGCGCACTCGCTTATTCACTAAACAATGATTTCAAATCTTAGAGATTGTAATAGTTTTATTTAAAAACACCTCACCTAGGCAAAAAATGATAGGGGTTTAGTTACTTTATATGATCATACATTGCATAAGCCTACCAACTACGTCAAAGTACCCCATATTCGACAGGTCCTATCCTAGTAGCAGGCTAATGTGTGCTCTTATGAGATTAAGCCACTAACTTGGGACATACTTCCTTACTGGGACTCTCTGCAAGTCAAGGCTAAATAGGGTCCTGGAATGAGGCACCTGTAACAGGTATATAACTTTCTTATGCTTTAAACACCTACTCCAGGGGAGATACTGATCTAACCAATCGACATCATATCCCTAGGAATGCTGGAAAAGTGCATGGGGCTTGCATGACCGTTACACGTGCAGTTGGAAGATCTCTTGACCTTGTAAAATCGTGACAAGGGGAGAAGAGATGGAGTCTGATCAGTGTGATTCATGCATAGCAGGATCTGTATTAGGGTTTCTCTCTCATAATGATGCCCTATTTCTCGAATATATCCATGGCAGCACTACAGATGAGTATAGCTCCTCCCACTCCCAAATTGGATAGGAACACCTGCTAATTAAACAAATAAAAGAGAGATCCCTCCCCTAAGTCCCCAGTCTTTTTTTTTTTCTTGTCCACTCACATGGACAAAGATGTTTTACACCTTTTTGTGGCTTACTCTGGTCTAATGGCACCCCAGCCCATGAAGAGTTCAGCCTCTCTCCCCATGGAAGCCTCAGGAAGGATTCTCCCCTTAGCGACCGGGGGAGTCTTGCTTCAGTGACTCTATAAGTAGCAGCTGTGCCATTACCCATGAGGTGATAACTCCTGAGCAAGGGTACACCTACACTATTGAAGCACTGGGATTCTTCTGGCTTTCCCATGAATTATGTCTTTTCAGCATGATCAAGGATTACTTTTCCTCTCCATGAAGAATGGGTTCGGTGTCTTGTGTCATCTGTACATGGTGAGTGTAACTTTTCTTCCCTGATATTAAATTTTCCTGTTGGAGTATTGGAGGCTTATACCCCATATATATTTCTGGGGGACTCCCAATTTCTAAACATGTTATTCCTGAAACACAGGGGTGTATTACCGGTTCCTCTTCTGTATTGATTAATGGAACGCATTTGGAACACACTCCTAAGTGAGTTCATTCCTTCCCTCAGCAAGTGATACCTTTCGCATTGCTGCCATTGTGTGTCTGTCTAAAAAGACCACCCTTCCAGTGGATAACACAGGGTGTTTATGGGAGTCTATGGATAGGAGGATGGTCTCCAATCTAAGGCAGGCTTCCCCAAACTCAGACCCTCGAGATGTTACTGAACTACAACTCCCATGATTCTCAGCCTATCTATTTATTTCATAGAATCGTTGGAGTTCAGCAACATCTGGAGGGCCGGAGTTTGGGGAAGCCTAAACTAAGGCTTATCTTGCATCTGGATCTGGGATCCGTCCAGCTGTGGCTATGACTTCAGTGTCGAGAGCTTTGAAACTGTGGTTATATGACCTGGAGGAGGATATCTCAAATGAAGTCAGTAGAACCAGGCTTCTGGATTCCCTGAACAAATTCAGGCTCGTTATTGATTTTTCTTCAGATGCTTCTATAGATCTGGTTAGATCATCTCGAGAAGCATGGCCTTATCCATAGCGTTTAGACAAGCTCTTTGGCTGAGAAATTTGATGGTGCATACCTCATTAAAAATAGCTTATGTGCCCTTCCATTTCAGGGGGATATGCTTTTTGGGAAACATCTTGATGAGTGCATCAAAAGGGCAGTGGAAGGAAGTAAAGCATTTCTCCCCCAAACGATCCTTTCCTCAAGAAAGACGGTCCTTTCGGGGTAAATATTTAAGACGCTACAGACCTGGCAGAGAATTCTCAAGAACACAGCCATGGAAGGGAGGCCTCTCCTCTTCTAGAGGAAATTCTGGCAAAGGTGGTTTATCCAGACAGTCAAAGCTGTTCTGATGGGACACCAGTCCTTGAGGGTGGGAGCCAGACTCCTAAAACTCTCTAAAGTCTCGGCTCAGAATATTTCGGGCAAATATGTTCTAAAAATCATCCATGCTGGTTATTTCCTGGAATTTACAACTATTCCTCATCTACAATTCCTTCCTACCCGGAAAAGATAAGAGCTCTCTTCTCTTTCACCTCGTCCCTTCTTACGGAATCTGTAATATGCCAGGATCCCAAGAAGAAAAAGGTTTGGGGTATTATTCAAGGCTTTTCCTGACCCCAAAAGCTTCAGGAGAATGGAGACCGATCTTGGCTCTTCACGATCTCAGCGAGCAATTGTCTGTGAGAAAATTTCAAAATGGAATCCATCAGTTCCATCATAAAGGTCATGTCTCCAGAAGACTGGATGGTATCTATAGGCCTTCAATATGCATACTTCCATGTCCTGATTGCTATTCCTCACCAAAAATTCCTGAGGTTTGCAATAGAGCATCATCACTTTCAGTTTCGGTCACTTCCCTTCGGTCTCCGCACAGCCCCAAGAACCTTTTACAAAAATTTTAATATCCCTCATTGCTTTTATTCGTTTAGAAGGTATCTCCATTTTCCATTATCTGGACGATATCCTGGTTCTTTCAAACAACAAGAATCTTCTTGTTTCCCACAGAGAGCGAGTTCTTCAACTGCTTCACAAATTCGGATGGATCATCAACCGCAAGAAAAGTGAGCTTTTGCCATTCCAGGATATGATTTATCTAGGAGCAAGGTTGGATAGAATCAAAGAGACAGTGTCCCTGTCTCTGGAATGGGGTTGGAAGATCCAACAGAAAATTCTCCATCTCATAGCAGTCAAGTCAGTCACGGCCAAAGAATTCATGAGCCTTTTCGGTAGTCTATTCTCAACAATAGGCCTCACAAGATGGGCTCAGTGGCACATGAGGATCCCCCAGTCGGAATTCCTTTTGAAATTCTTA
Organism: Pelobates cultripes; assembly: GCA_933207985.1. Classification (NCBI taxonomy): domain Eukaryota; kingdom Metazoa; phylum Chordata; class Amphibia; order Anura; family Pelobatidae; genus Pelobates; species Pelobates cultripes. Next base: position 81,838,448 of record OW240922.1, read on the forward strand.
AACAAAGATCTGAACAGGAAGATCCTAATTTTTTCCAAGGTAAAGAAAAGAACTAGCTTGGTGGCTAGAAGATCGCAATCTCTTCCTTGGTTTTCCTCTGGGTCACACTCTTAATAACAATTACAACAGGCGCCTGTCGGACCGCGTGGGGAGCACACCTGGATTCTCTTCACATCCAGGGCATTTGGAGCTACAGTCAGCCTCATCTCACCTCCAATGTCCTGGAAATGAAAGCATTGTTAAAAGCCCTTCTACGATTCCACTCTCTGAATCACCAATGGGTCATGGTCAGGGTAGACATCACTTCTGTAGTGGCTTATCTCAATCATCAGGGGGGAACAAGAAGCAAACGGTTGATATTGATTCTTTCTCCTCTGATGGCCTGGGCAGAAGTGAATTTGGAAGGTTTAAAGGCTGTTTATCTCCTAGGGAAAATGAATCGAATCGCATACTTGCTGAGGAGAGTAAGCCTGGATCCGACAGAATGGTCCCTCTCTTCTAAGCTTTTCCAGAACATCACTCAACATTGGGGACTTTCTCAAGTAGACCTCATCTGAACAGCAAGGTAACAATGTTCTATTTGTGGTTCTTCGACCCTTTGGCCCTGTCCAGCATTGAAATTGAGAGGCATCGTCTCTTAGACAAAGGGTTTTCTGTCTCTGTCACAGGTACGCTACTTAAAGCAAGTAAAAAGTCTACCTCATCAGTTTACTATCGAATATGGAGTATATTCTGTGATTGGTGTGCTTGTCATGAAGTTCCTCTTCAAGCCCGTAACGTAAGCAATCCTACAAGATGGATTTGGCAAAGGTCTAAGTATGCGTTCTTTAAGAGATCAGATCTCCGCTCTCTCCATTCTTTT
>OW240922.1:81844309-81883459 GCA_933207985.1 Pelobates cultripes
AGCTCAGTAATTGGTAGTCAAGCAAACCCTTTTACTGTGGTTTATGATGTATTTTCCTTTGCAGCATTTGACATGGTTTATGATCCTATGCTTGCCATGGAAACGCTCATATCCCTGGGGTTTGAAAGGGTACTAACCAGTGGATGTGACAGCTCAGCCCTGGAAGGTCTCCCTCTCATCAAAAGGCTTGTGGAACAGGTAACAATGGAAGTTAATGCTATGATTAAACAGAAGGAAACTATACATTCTCAATTAAGTGCATATAACCTCATGATTACAATTGTGGGGGAAATAAATTCAAATAAAAATGAAGTGAAGAGGTTTATTTTCTAAGCAGGTAATTGAAACATAGGTTTAAAATGTAGCACAATTACCATCTATTTTATTTCCTCCTGCATTTTGCACATTACATTGAATGCAACACCATGCTCAACACTGTTCTTTACTGATTAGTGGATAAACCCAGGTAAATACTGTAAAAATAGTGCTCGGGTAACACTTAACAGTAGAAACTCATTATAAAGTGATCTTGTGAATACAAGGCAGGAAAAGAGAGGCACGTACTTCTGGGTAATAAATATACAAAAATAATTACCACATCTCAATGAAGGGAGGCTGAAAAAAGTATAAAAAAAAGCAGCTAGTCTCTATTGACTTTGTGCGTCTACACCAGGCTTCCCCAAACTCTGGCCCTCCAGATGTTGCTGAACTACAGCTCCCATGATTCTCAGCCTATCTATTTCATTCATAGAATCATGGGCGTTGTAGTTCAGCAACATCTGGAGGGCCGGAGCTTGGGGAAGCCTGGTGTACACTGACGCTTCCTCGGCATCTAGTGGATAATCCTCTTAATTCAGTCTATCCAGCCTCTCCTTCAGATTTACTCTGAGTGTATACATGATTACAGTGTAATATATGTTCAACACCAATCTCCATTTAAGGCCTTGGAATGCTCGTGACATGTATGATATGCCGAGCCTAAATTTGTATGTATATCAATTTTACTTTCTGCTTACTATGTATTTTCCCCTTCTCCTCTATAATTTTAGAAGTATGTTACTTAGATTAAAGTTTGGCAGTCTGAAATAAAGTGCCTGTATTCACACGGTTTAAGGGTGTACACATTGGTATCCATAAAATAATACTTCTTATCCTTTCAGGCAAAAGGAAGAATCCTAGTAATGCCAGGTAACAAAACCTCCTTTTTTTTATTTTTTTTATTTAATGAAAGGCTGTTCTATGTAAAAAAAATAAAGTGTCCTTATGTGTACTGCTTAGTGCGTCTGTTTGCAGTTGCAGACCGTCCTCTCCAACAAGCAGTGGTGTAATAAAAGGGCCTACTCATGTGATAGGTAGCAGGGGGGGCACAGTGGGGATGCCGTACGGCATCACTCTGCACTGACTTCCCACCTCCCTTGCATGCACCCAGTACTGTTGCTGGAGCAGGATATGACATCATCCCAGCACAGACAACATTACAGAGATGTAGGGAGTTGGAACATCAGGGACTGATCCCAGGGCAAACAAATGGACACCAGGGAAGAGGTAACACTCCATCTCTCCCTGTCAAGGTAAGTGTAAGTACATGTGAATGTTTGTTTATGCGTGTATATGGATGTTCGTTGGTGCGTGTACTTTCCATAGCAAAAGGAGTTTTGGAGTTGGGCAACCAAGAGCAGCAGGGTTATATGACGTATGTAGCATATACCCAAATAATCATCACTATCAGTAAAGCCATGGTATGGCAATTTAAAAAAAAAAAAAAAATCATCTCCGGGTAAGTGAGAGCCTATTCTGCACAATAGGTACAAATATGGCATAAGTAGCTTGGTACTGTTCCAGGCTGAATTTTTAACTACCCTAGAGTGCTCCTTTTTTTTTTTTTTTTTTTTTCCCCGTTGTTGTTTAGTTTTCTTAAGTACATGTGCTTGTGCTACCTCACTGCAGGCGGTGGTATCACAGAAAGGAATCTGCAGAGGATACTTGAGGGTGCGGGTGTTCAGGAGTTCCATTGCTCTGCCCGATCTACTAAAGACTCCATTATGAAGTACAGGTAGAGCACCCAACATATCACAAGTTAAATATAAAACCCTCTAAATACAAAATGAAGAATCCTGCAGTATCTTTTTGTATCTTTTTGTTACTGCTTATTCCTATTCTTGTAGAATGTGCATTTAATATGTTTTTTGGGAGGGGGGTTTTATGCAGCAGGTTAACTTATTTATAAATATCGTCCACTACAATTACAATTTAACATAATGTTGCGAGAAACAAAACGGAACCATCTATATTCCCTCAATTAGTTAAAATGCAAGCTTACACTTACATGGTGTCTGTGAATGGTAAAATATATAAAAGTAAGCATAAACAATGTGGTAGAGTGCTTTTAAGGTTACATATATGCTCATTTCCAGGAATAACTCTGTCTCCATGGGAGCTACTCTTTCTACCTCTGAGTATGCCATCAAGGTTACAGATGTGGCAAAAGTCAGGACATTGAATGCTATGGCAAAAAATCTCCTATGAAAGGACCGCACCATATTACCAATTGAACAGGGCTGGTGGCAATGCTTGCATCAACACAATAACATCAGCAATTCTCCTCCTTTTTGGATGAGGTCGTTGTATGAGCCAGTACCGCATGGCTGGATTTGTTTTTTTGGGTTTTTTTTCGTGTACATGTTTTGAAGAAGGAAAAAATTAAAAACATCTGAGGATACTGCAAATACACCGTAAAACCGATCACGGTTGAAGACCTGAGTGCTGCCCACATTCACTATTGTGCACAATCCTTTGTGTTGCAAAGCTACCCATAAAGACCTCCTAGTTTTTTTTTCCTGATATATTGCAGATAATGTATGAAGAGCACTACTGTGGCATTTTCCCGTGGAAGCCAACTACCTATAGCTGGTTGCTGCCCTTCAGCATTACACCACAACAGCTCTTCATGTATAACCACTATAAATTGCAAATTAGCTATTTTACTCTTGATTCCCTTTAGTTTAGTAATGTTTAATCACCAATCCTCTGTGACATGCAGGAGTTCAGTTGAATTTCCGTTTCCAAATTACCTATTCCCACCACTTCCCTTTTAATCATGATAAAATGGAAATCTCAAAATCCTCAGTCAAGTAAGATTTGCATGATGGTCCTTTTTTATTTTTGTGTACGTTTTAAGGTATGCTCTGTTTACAGACTCAAAATTCCCTTTTTCGCCTTTTCAATAAAATTGCTAAGATCAGGTTACCTTTTAATTTTTTTGTGATTTTTATTTTTTTTTTGTTAATAAAGATACAATTGTTTTTATTTTTTGAATGTGGAAATGATTTTGTTTTCTGCTTACACCTGTTTAGACAGCCTACACCAGCATATCGTCCAAGCATAAAGGAAGTCACAGGCCACAAAAGCTGAAGTGACTAAGGTCTATTCTTCCTTTGATTTAAAGAACTGAGCATGAGCCTTTGGCAGACTGATAAAATGTCAGTGTAGTCTTGAATGATCCATCATCTGTGGTCTTTCTGTGAAGCAGTCATTCAATAAGACACCTGATATACAATGAAAGAAAATAATGCAGATGTACTTTGAAATAATTCGATATGATCAACCTATTATAGATTTAAGATTGGGGACAGCATATATAAAGTGATTCTAGATTCTAATTAATTGGGTGAATTGTCATTTTTAACCCCTTAATGACACATGACATGTCATGATTCCCTTTTATTCTGGAAGTTTGGTCCTTAAGGGGTTAAATGCTGCTTATATGAACACAATCTTACTATTTGGTTATTTACTGATAGCACTTTTAAATTTAAATTTTTTGATGCAATCCAATTTTCAAAATGTTTTTTTAAACCTATTCAAAGATTTAGACTTGGAAAATACGCCTTAAATGACTTGTGAATAAGCAGAATTAACTCTAAAAATACCTACCCCAATTTTAGTGACTTATGGAAACTACTTCTACTAATGGAGCATTGTTAAAGAATATCAAGTACCAATAAGTACTGTAATAACATAACATGGAAACATTGAGAACACAAAACGAATGCACATGTATACTACACCCAAAATGTCCAATATGAACACGGTTAAAGATTCATTCAATGTTGATGTATAACGTGATTTGGTAATGAATGTCGCCTATTATCAGGTCAGATCGGTCGAAGATGGATCCATTTTGTCATTAACGGAACACTGTAGGCACTTTAACAACTTCATCTATTTGACGTTTTTATAGTGCCTTCAGTAATGGCACTTATTAAGGCACTCAGGTGGCCACAACCAACTTGTATACAGCAAAGCTAAGATTTGTGAATCGCTTAAAATGAATATCTATATTTGAAACCTATGTGGACATTTTGTCTCATGGCTATTTTTTTTAATAATATAAAGGAAAGCCTTTCTGGGTACCAGGGTTATTTCAGTTTTTTTTTTCTAGATTCACGATGGACTGAAAAGAAAGTCTAAAAAAAAAGTGTCCACTAATGATTTCTGCTTATGTCATTAAAGTTTAATAAACCACAACATCCATGAAATAATAAAAAAATAAAAAAAAGACAAAAAAACAAACCAACTACATGCAACAAAAATGCAGTGTCATCCCTCGTCAACTGGGACAAAAGGGAGATATGACTAAATGGTCAGCCATGCTTCATGAAAGTGAACTCTTTTCTCTTGTGCTATAAACAAGGGCTGGGGGTTCAATGTGCAGAAATAATCTAACAGTCAAACAGCTCATCCGTTAATAATTAGGAGAGGCCACCCCTTCCCTGTAGGAGATATAGAAAACATAGAAGGTTTACAGCCAGTTGGATTACAGGAATACGTTGTCACCACAGTTGTTGTGTATCTCTGATAAACAGTGTTTTGCAATATGAATGTAAAGCTTGGAAAAATAAAGGGGTACGATCTGTTTTCGCAAAATTATACCCTTAAATCAAACATTAAAAAGTTCATATGTGCCTCTTTGTCATGTGATGCTCTGTTTCCTTTTAAATGTAATTTTTTTTTTTTAATTGGCAACTGACCTCACAGGGTCAAATCAGGCCGACATTGTATTGGAGTTGAGTTTTGTTTTTTCTTTTCTTTTTTCCTAATAATTTTATAGCTTTAATTCATTACCATGCTGGTCTCCTCACAGCAGCCACTCTGCATGCACTGAGATAATTGATGATGATCTCATAGAGAAGCATGCTCAGCCAGTTGAATGCTTCTCTTATCCCAATGCTTCTGTATGACAAGAATTACTATTGTCATGTTGTGTGTGATGCCACCACATGTGAAGCTTTGAGTTATTGAAAGTCTTTACTGGCAAGTGCCTCTTTCAGCTGACTGACAGTGACTAAAATCACACTAACTGATATATGTAAACATTGCTGTTTCTCAGAAATAACAAATGCTGACATAGGTCAGACTGCAAGGACAGGGTCTCTGTACCAAAATGACAGCATTAAGATTTAGCTTATGTAATTCCTTTGTGAAAAATGGCTTGTCAGAACTGTCACAATAGAAAGGGATCAGCATAATATACCTATACCACAGATGATTTAAAGATCAGCACCGATCATCTGTTGATCACTGCAGGAAATGTTTACCATTTGTACCTTGGGTATTGTGAGAACACTTCCATTGATTTACAACTTTATAATAAAAGCAGACATCGGGAATCTTATACTTTGTCTAAAGCCAATGTAGGGGCAACCATCATTCAAAAAATTAGCATTTGTGGTGACGATGATTGGTGAAAAACACAATCCTTTCTGATACATGTAAAGAAATATAAAAATGCTGCACAAATTCCCGACACTGTATCCATTTTACCTATCTCCATCATAGCAAAATGCTGCACATGCAGACTCAAAGTACCATGACCACTTCAAACTATTAAAGTGGCCCATGTGCCTGGGGAAAACTTTTTAACATTGATTTATTTTGTTTGCTTGCTTTTTGTCCTATTTCCTTTTAATAACAATGTCTACTCTTCAGTGCCCTTGCTATTACATCTCTTAACTGCTCACCATATACACTGTGTAAAGTAGATGTCCAGTGATGTACAATTACCAACAGTTCTGTTCAATATATGTGTCAATAATATATAATAGCAAAAAGGGGTTTTAGTCAGAACAATGAAAGTGTTATATATGTCAATGGGAAGGAGATTCTACTTAAGGTTTTTGCCTCCTGATATATGACTAACACTTTGCGGTATGGTAGACTGAGGGTTCAGTCAAAAAATGAATAGTAACCAATTACAGAATACCCACTCTGAGAACCTGTGCAAGTAGCTTCAGGCGCCATCTTGGTGAAGTTACGCTACACCCTAAGATTGTTGTACAACTTTGAAGGGTCTTGTGAATTGGGATGGTCCTCAAAATCTGGAGGTAGTGAGTGAAATTGCTAGAATTGTTTGTGTATGTACTGGTATGGTTCTAAAGCCTTTTAACCTATTAACCGCTCCCTGTTTCATCTCAACGACGATAAAATATAAAGTGTGTTAAAATTTGACATTTAATTAAAATGTATGTCATGTTATTTTTGTCCCATGTTTGGCATTTCATAAAGTAAACTTATTTCTATTTCAGGCATTTTAGCCTTTTCCTTTTTAATTCTCTAATCTTGATTTTGTGAATAAAGCCCTGTACATTGTTTCTAAAATCTTGTTAATGTGATCCTAATAATATCTCTCCAAATGTGCTATATATATATTTTTACATATGACTCTCCTACTGATTGGAGTTGTTGGGGTTTTTTTTATAAATAATTTTCTTTTATAACCATACAGTTGGGCATCATGGTAAACATGGTACATATCAACAGGAGTGTCAAATGTTTATTGGTTGGTCTATATGAGCATTTTATCAACACTAATCACTATTTTATTAGATGTGCAATTTTCTAAATGATTTTAAACTTTGCTCTCGTTATCTAACAAACTGTATTTAACTTTTAAACATTAGTTCAAATGACGAATACTTAATTGGCTGTTGAATCATGTCATCCTGTTATGGAATATATTTAGAAACCTTTGAAAAGTAAGACCCTTTGCATTACAAATTTTATTTTGTGTTGATCTAATTTTGGATCTCCTAGTCCGTTATAAACAATATATTGAGATAAAGCTACTTGCTATAGATATTGCTCATACAAATAAGTGTTATATATATTTGTTTCAAAATCTATTAACATTGTATAAATGAAAGTAAATCATGTTTACAGACAAGCGTATTGATTATGACCAATACACTGTAGAATAAATATTGTAGGGAATATTCCTCACTATGTCCACCCACAAGAACATCTCATTTTGTCATTGCAAATGTACCTCTGCCAGTATATCAGTATTTCATCTCAAACCTTTCTTGTATCAGTTACTTTATTTTCTAGACATACTTGTAAACATTTCAGTTTTGTGTGCGAGATTTCTTTATATATGCATGGCTGTTATAGATGTATGTTAACTTTAGTTATTTCTCCTCTTCTGCTTTATCCTGTGGTGCTTGTTTCTCAACTTGCGTTATATATTCCACAATTAACCCCAACTGCATTTTTTGTTTTTTATTCTTCCCATATCTCCCCCACAGAAAATCGAATGACTCTTAATTAACTCGTACATTTCCTTCTGCCAACAATTCTACATTACTTTCACTTTACTTTATAGACGAGAATTCTTCATCTACTTAAAATCCTCTTTAATTATTTCTAGTTCATATTCCTATCTCCTGTTTGTTCACAATTGTAGCATTGGATGTCACTTTGTTTTCTCCACCAGCAATATGTACAGGGGTGTAACTAGAAACCACAGGGCCCCAGTGCAAGAATCAATTAAGTGCCCCCCCTCCCCCCAATCATCCTGTCCCCCCTCCCCTTTTGTGTGGTCATGGCAGAGTGTGATTGGTGACTGAGTGTGTTGGTGTGTGGGGTTGCCTAAGTGTATACCTTCCATGTGTCCCTATTTAGGAGGGACAGACCCTATTTTAGGCCCAAATCCCTCTGTCTTTCTTTCCCTCTCTGCACATATAGCGAATATCGCTATCTATGTGTGCAGCGGCGGGCCCCCGGCTCCCTGTTACTGCAGAGGGGGCCCAGCACACTGCGCCTACTCTTCTAATAACTCTCGCGAGACCCATGGCCTGCGTGCCTCGTGGAGCGTTGCCATGGCAACGCTCAGAAGGCCGCGGGTATCACGAGGGTTATTAGAAGAGAAGAGTAGAGGCAGTGTGCTGCGCCCCCTCTGCAGTAACAGGGAGCCGGGGGCCCCCCATGCCACCGGACCACCAGGGATGGAATCTCCCCCTTCCTTGGAAGCAGGGGGGGGGGGGAGAAACATTTAATTAAATATAAAATTTAAAAAAATAATGTGAAAATGACCCTTCCTCACCTCCCCCACCCCCAGATTGCACATTTACACACACACACTGCATACACTAATGTAACACACACACAGTGCATACACTAATGCAACACACACACACACTGCATACACTAATACACACTGCATACACCAATACAATACACACATTGCATACACCAATATAACACACACTACCTACACTAATACAACGCATACACCAATACAACACACACTCTGCATAAACTAATACAACACACACTCTGCATACACCAATACAACGCACACTCTGCATAAACTAATACAACACACACTCTGCATACACTAATACAACACACACTCTGCATTCACTACACACTAACACACTATCTGCATTCACTACACTAACACACACTCTGCATTCACTACACTGACACACACTCTGCATACACTACCCTGACACACACTCTGCATTCACTACACACTAACACACACTCTGCATTCACTACACTGACACACACTCTGCATTTACTACACTGACACACACTCTGCATACACTACCCTGACACACACTCTGCATTCACTACACACTAACACACTCTCTGCATTCACTACACTGACACACACTCTGCATTTACTACACTGACACACACTCTGCATACACTACCCTGACACACACTCTGCATTCACTACACACTAACACACTCTCTGCATTCACTACACTGACACACACTCTGCATTTACTACACTGACACACACTCTGCATTCACTACAATAACACACTCTGCATTAACTGTACACACAGCATCCACTACACAAACATCGTGTACTCACAGTACACACACTACATCCACCACAAATTGAAACACTCTGCATTCACTATACACAGACACTGCGTCTAATACACACACTACATCCACTACAGACACTGCATCCACTAAACACATTTCATCTAGTACACACAAACATTACATCCACTACACAAACACACACTACATCACTGTACACACACTACATCCACTTCTCAAACACACTCTGTGTTCACTATACACACTGCATCCGCTACACAAAAACACACTCTGCATTCACTGCACAAACCGTATCTAATACACACAAACACTACATCCATTACACACATTCTAATTCACTTCCACTCTACACACCACATTCAGTCTTGCATCATTGTCAGCGGACTAGGTGGGGGTGGGGGGAAGGGAACGGGAGGGGTGCCCAGACCTTGTGCTTTGTCAGGGGCCCCAAAATTTCTGATGGCGGACCTGGATGTAAGTGTGATTGTGTGTGTGTGTGTGGAGATCTCTGACTTTTATTATTAAATCTCCCCTTCTGCTTATGTTTATGCAGACAGGGAGTTTGATCCCTGGTAGTCCAGTGGTTGCTGGAAGGATCCTTGGTGGTCCAGCGGAGGAGGAGTATGTGATCTTCATCTCCAGGGTTAGCAGTCTACAGTACACCCTCATCCCAGTAAGAATGATTCAGAGCATTGCCATGGCAGCCTGGCAGCAACATTCTGACTCGTTGAAGGAGCGCGCACCACAAGTAAGAAAAATTGCAACATAGTAAACAATGATTTTGCAAGGGGGAGGGCTGACCAGCCTGGGTGACCCCTTGAGAGGCGGGCGAAATGCCATGGCCTGGTTGCATAAGCATTTGTCTTTGTTTTCGTTTAAGTTCTAATTGTTCTCGTCTAGGTGGTACTCAAACCATAGGCACATTAATTGGAACGATTAGAGTGCTATTCTTATGGTGGAAGTAGCAAAATCAGATGAAAAATTGGATATAAGTAGCAGAGTAACAAATTTACCAAGGCATGTTTAGTTTAGACGAGGGAAAAAGTAATGACTTGAAGGAGAGGTGCCCAAAAGGTAGATGATGTAAAACTACAAATCCCATGATTCTTTGCAAGCCTTTAGAATGCATTTAAAATGACAAAACATCATTGAAGTTGTAGTTTTAAACCATCTGGGGATCTAACTTTTCGTCACCCGTCCCTAAAGGATTAGTAAGAAATTCAGAAACACTGAGAAACAGAATTTAGGGAAGATTACTTGTTTTATTTTGGAGAGGTTACCTTACAGGTAAGTAGTGTTGGTACATTCAAGGGTAGATGGCCAAGAGACAGATGGCAACATAACAGCATTATTACATTATATTACAGGATATCTTACTTAAAACCAGCACTCATTATTGAGAGTGTGTACGTTATTTCCCTTGGCTAATTGAAAGGTTTATTAAAGTCAATTACAAGAAATGTCCATCAAACAAATGAACAAAGCATGGAAAACAGCTTCTGCCCACACAATGAGGATCTGTCTAGTGCGACTTCCAGGATAAAAGTAGCGGAGTTATGAAATGCCACAATGGTTAAAATTTAACTGGATTCTTGATTGGGACAGTCCTGAACTGAGATGCACTTAGGTAGAATGATGTGGGTGAGGGGGGGACTTTTAACCTGCTGATTCACAGTGATAGCAATGCTCCTGACATAAACCACACAAAACATGTAACACGGTTTATTTCAGACAAACGTTTCGTGACAGTGTCACTGGAAGTAGATATTCTGCTCAGCCACGAATAAACATGTCTAACAGTCTGGATAAGTATTGCGGTTCTGTCTTCTGGGTAAGTCTATTCTTATATATTAAATACTTTGTTCATTACAGATGTAGTTTATAACTTGGCTGAACATGCTAGGGGTTTTCTGATTATCCTTAAGAGAATATCTGTTGAATATACTAGTTTAAAAAACTATTGAAGTCTCTGGTCGTCTTAAGTTGCTTTTATTCCGTATTTTAGAGCATTAAGTTAGGTTTTAAAGGGATAGTAAAGCTTTATTTATTTAACTTTCGTGGTGTTATTTTAAAGGCTGTGTTAACAATGATATGCGTGTTTCCTCTATTTAAACATTGTCAGACCTTGAATAGTGTGGTATAATTTACCTCTCCAATAGCGCATGGAAAAAGTTCCAATACAGTGCTGTCACAAAAGAACAAAGTATCTTTAGTATAAACATTTCATACACAATCTGTCATCTTGCTTTAGTTATATTATATTGAAGACGGCATTTGTCTTATTTAATTGATTGTGACAATGGTCTGCAAATTGAGTTCCCAGGAAGTAAACATACGCTTTATTGTTTCTTTAAATTAAATATATTTATCTACTGCCGTTGCATTCTAAGTCCTAGTTCTATTTTGTGACAGAACTGAATGCGAACATAATGGTCAGTAAATTATTGTGTTATACATTATGTAGTTTACAAAAAATGTATTATAAGCATTCTCGGATTGCTGACAATGCTTTACATGTATTGATTTTTTTTAAATAGTGGTGTCCAAAAGGTAGATCCCCAGATGTTGGAGAACTATAATTCCCATGATGCTTTGCATGCCTTTAGTATGACAAAGCATCATGGGAGTTGTCATTTTAAAACACATGGGGATCAACCAATTTTTTTTTTTTTTTTTTTTCTTAAAGTGTGTTAGTTTTCACTTTTGTAAGTGTGTATTTTTCGTTTTCAACAAAACAATTAAAAATATATTGTAGTATAGGCAAAATACTGAAAAATAACAAGAATATGACAAATTTAAAAAAAACAAAAAAAACCTGAGCAGCAGTTGACACTCTTTTTCTTACTTAAAAAAATTACACTTTACCAAAATCAATTAAACCAAAATTGTTATCCAAGACTATTCAACAATCCAAAAATGCCAAGACATTAATAGCTGACAAACAAGCACATTAAACTAAATACAGATAACTAGGGTTATTAAGTCTCATAAATTACAAACTCGAGACTAACAATGACAAAAGCCGATGACCGATAGACCGGATGAATAAGGCAGAAACAACAATATAGATACTTAAATTCCCAAATGATTTAGGCCACTTTGTCTCCTAGCAGTACTGAGATTCCTCTATGCCTTAAAAGTGGGGCTTGGGGACAATTGGCTACTATCTATTTGAAGGTTAAGGTTGTCATCAGCAGCTGATTAGATGCAGCAGTAGTGTTTTGAAACGTCTTTTTGCATAGTAGGAGTGAGACAGTAGGTAGGGAACATGTACAACTTGTCTTAGCTTAGCACTTTATGATTTTATGTCTGGCCTGGTGGATTGAAATCATGGTATTCTCAAGGCCTGGACTGGCTGAATTATATTTTTGGTGTACAGCAGTATCTGTGGTTGACCAGGCTGCCAGACCATGATGGGCATCTTTGATGTCCCTGGATGTGTTCACAAGTGACTGCAAGCTGAAATGAGAAAGTTCTAATGAAATTCATAAATCAATACAGTTGTTATTGCTACCAATAGTGTCCTGGGGAAGAGTCTGAATTTCTTAGGCATGCACAGATCTCTGTAAATAATACATCATCCTAAGCAGGTCGTAGATACGAACGTTGTACGGATGATGTCATACCTCGCAACTCAAGCTACCTCTATTTGTAAAATCAATATATTTTCTCAGTGTGAGTAGGACCATCCACACAGATATCTGTGAGTTGTGTGTGTGCAAAATAAGACATTCATTTGTACTTGATACAACAAATACAGGGTGCGCTAAGTTGGACAATGAGAGGTAATAAACAAAAATCAGCAATAATATAAGGAGTCTCTTAAAGTACAGCAAAGACCTGGAGTGTATATTCTTCAGTCCTTGCTTTGAATCCTCAGTGGCAAATATGAAATACAAAAGCAGAAACAGAGACCAATAGTGCAAAACCCTTTTAGGAAAGCTGGATCACGAACAACATAGAAGTAGAGAAGTGCCAACTCACAATATAAAGAGCTATGCCCAGCTCTAGGTAAAACAGCATACAGTGGTATTTAATACTCCCCACATGTAGGATATAACTGGACACTTGGAGGTGTATCCTCAAGACTTCTTACAGCATTCCAGATAAGATTCAGCATATAAAATACATAAAAGGGGGAAAAACCCAATGGTGCAATAACGTAGGTTAACTGCAACAACAAACAACACTGAGGTCCTTAGAGTGCCAACTTACAATTGGGAGAGCTATAACCAGCTCTGAGTAAAACAGCATACAGTGGTATTTAAACTCCCCACATGGAGGATATCCTTCTAGCGATGCTTGCAGTGCCGGAAATAAGAATCACAAGAGAGGGCCCATAGTGTTTACCGTATAAAAAATAGCAGTGAAAGGTAAAATGAAACGTACTTACAGTGTTCAGAGCAGCCACACTGCTCTATGAACCAGTACTTTCACTGTACTTTAAGAGACTTTTTATATTATTGCAAATTTTTGTTTATTATCTCTCACTGTCCAACTTAGCGCACCCTGTATTTGTTGTATCTTGTTCTCTCCATTGTTTGAAGGGTTTGAGGGTTACCCTTCCCCTCAGGTGTGCAGCTCTATTCTCCCCTGTGATCAGTACTGGAGCGCTGTTCCTCTCCTCTCCTATTTTTTTTTTTTTCTTTTCTATTCATTTGTACTTGTCCTCCGGGATAACATTTCCAAGCCCACCACTGATGTATGTGGAAGTACAAATCGATGACAGTTGGATCAAGGAAAAGAGAAACACAAAAAGAGTGCAATTGGGAAAAGTCACAGTGAAACATCACATCTAAAATTCCATAATCCCTTGATGGAGAGTTCAGGCTACCAATACAATAATAATAAATTATGTCACTATTTGTGTGTATATGTGTGTGTATTATTTGTATCGTCATGTTAGCATTTAACCAAGAACAGTTTAGCTTGTCATAAGTTTACAAGTGTGTGCTAGATAAGATTTTCCCATCTTCAACTTGGAAGCAGTTTATTTACCCTTTATTCTCTCATCCCGATATTCTCCCTCTGCAAATCTCTATTCCTTCTTCCCACCATTCTTTTTTTGTTTTTCTATTTCCCTGTATTACTTTGGCAGGCTCTTTCGTATGGGACAGTAATGGAGTGATGAATGTTGTGTGAGGGGACTCTTCTTGTATCGTTGTCTGTGAGGCTGCAAAGCTTCTTTTGTTGTTTTTCACTTGTAGACTGCTTGTAGTGTTATGCTTGTAGTGTTGTATGTGTGTGTTAGGATGATTATGTGTGTTGAGGACCGTGTGTGTGTAAGCTACCACCTGCTTGATGGTTTTTATTCCTTGTGGTCTAGTAGGTTGAGCTGGACCTCCATCAGGTGCTGATCACTTCAAACACTACTTCTGGCTCCGTGTTCATTAAGAAAGCACAGTGCTGGTTCTAGTGACAGTGCTCTAATTCACACAGTGCTGGATAGTGAGATAGCACACACAGTAAAAATGCACTTAAACTGATGAATGGGGCATACAATAGACCAGGGGTAGGCAACCTTTTAGCAGCACTGTGCCGATATAGGATTGAGATGGTCCTATTTTTTTTAAATTGAGGTGTGTATGCTGCTTGTGTTATTTTTACTGTAATTGCTTTGTATCGTTGTATTTGTGCGTATATGAGCTATTATATTGTATATTTTCATTAGTAGTTTGTGGTATAGTATATGATACCTATGAATGTGGGCTGTGTATGAGGGCTGCTTGTGGAATTGTGAGTGGATGGATATGTCACATTGTGTGTTTGGTAGTGTGTGTGTGTATGTGGGGCTGTTTGCGGTATTACATGTGACAGGCTGCATGTTGGGTTGTGTGCATGTATGTGGATTGTTAGCTGGTTACGATTGTGCGGATTGTGTGTATGTTTGTTGGCTGTTTGTATTGTTTGTGTGAGGGGAGGGTTATTCTGCATTTCTGTGTATATCTAGCAGTGCTGGTGGCTTCCCTGGGTTCCAGTGGGGACCAGCCTGGCCAGGTACAGGTCAAGGACAGGATCTGCAATAGCAGCTGTGGGCTGCTCTACTACAGTGGATTCCCATTCATAAGTGCTGGGAGGAACTGATCTGAGATCACTTCTTCTATGTGCTGCAATGCATAAATTGAGGATTGTCCTTCACCACCTTTTCGTATTCGCAGATATCTGAAGTTTTACTGGGACTCCTGATAGGCCAGAGCCTGTTTGGCTCTAGCAGCCTTAAGTGCCGTGCAAAGACACCTTGAGTGCCGTGCATGGCACTAGTGCCGTAGGTTGCCTACCCCTGCAATAGACCATAAATTACCATATTATATGTATGGTATGGAATCCATTACATGTATTTGGTAGGTGAGCAGTGATACCTAAAAAAATATAACTTTTACTTACCCTTTTCCAGCACCAACGCGCTCTCAGCATTGTTTACTTCTTCACCTTCCAATATGTCTCAATGCTCTAAAAAACTGCAATGTTTTATATTGCAGGGTTAAAAGTACACTGCACCCAGGCCACTTCACTAAGATAGTATCCCTTTATTTGATGGATGTTGGAGCACGTAAATCATAAACCAAGAGTTGTATTCAAAAGCCAGTTTAATTTTATGTTGGATATTATGATCCAGTTTAACAATAGAAGGAATGCTAACAATCAAGGGCAGGGTGCCCAAAGGGTAGATTCCCAGATGTTTTACAGCTACCACGATGCTTTGTTATTCAAAGCATCATGGGAGTTGTAGTTTTACAACATCTTGGGATATACCTTTTGGGCAGCCATGATCAAGGGAATGGTCTAGCAGAATGTTTGCACCACATGCTCGATGGCAAACTACCCATGTGCATTTGACGGGGGTGGGGGAAGGGAAGGCAAGCATAATGAAGGATCTTATAGTACATTTCTCTGTATGTAATGGCAGAAGTTTGTGTTTCTAAATATGGAGTAATAAAAGTGGATAAAGAAAACAAAATTGATGATTCCCGGTATGGAGACCACATGATATCTAGCTCGTAAATAGGAAACAAGGAGGATGGTTAAAATATTTTTTAGTGTCTGAGTTAGGAAAACAATTTGTGAATGGGCCAAATGGTGAACTATACATTGTTGGGGAGAAAAAGTGTTTGTTGACTGGGGCATCAGAAATAGTAAATCTAGGTAGGCAGCCATTAACATGTAAATGTATATCAGGTATGAGATAGTTCAATTACTATTTGTTTTATATGGGGGGGGGTCAAAGGTTATATTAAACAATAAGTGGGATAAGGGCCAGCCCTGTCAAACTCCCCTGCCTAGAGTAATTGGCAAATCATAGCCATTAGTTGTGATACAAGTAGTGGAGATGGTCTATAATTTAGAGGTAGGATATAGAAATCTGTCCCGAAAGTTTTGTCAAATCTTTTTTGGTGTTAAAACACTATGTTTCATAAACTTTGTGCTCTATATCTTTCAAATGTAGTGTAAAAAGAAGAATGCCGCCTTATTTTAGTGTTGTAATTACAGATACATGTTTGGATATGTGAATTCACTCCTACCTATTTTTGTTACATATTTCTGTCTTCTCACTATGTCTGCCATTATCTTTTTTTTTTTTTCCCCATCTCACTCTTCTAATCTTAATCAGAATATTTACAGCTTTGCTGTTCATCAGTCCACGGTAAGACAAATTGTCTATAAATGGAGAAAGTTCAGCACTGCTGCTACTCTCCCTAGGAGTGGCCATCCTGTAAAGATGACTGCAAGAGCACAGCGCAGACTGCTCAATGAGGTGAAGAAGAATCCTAGAGTGTCAGCTAAAGACTTACAAAAGTCACTGGCAAATGCTAACATCCCTGTTAGCGAATCTACAATACGTAAAACACTAAACAAGAATGGATTTCATGGGAGGATACCACAGAGGAAGCCACTGCTGTCCAAACAAAACATTGCTGCACGTTTACAGTTTGTCCCTACACCAAGTCAACCAATAGAGGAAACCCCATCCTTGATGTAATGCTAAAAATAAATAAATAAAACTTAACCTTTATTAATAATAGGTAAAATAATATAATGCAAACACAAAAATTAAAAAAAAAAGTATAATGAAAATGAGGAGTGCCACCACAATCACTGTGGATGTGGACAATGAAAGTCAATAATATGTTGTCCTCCCTGAGGGCTTTATTGAGTGATAGAGGAGACCTTCTAAAAGACAAAGTGGCATCAACAAAACAAGAACATATTCGCTGTGTAGCCACGTTTGATTCTGGATGGGACCAGACCAAACGGATACTAGGCAGGTTCTGGCCTCTGATCTCACAAGATCCCCAACTCAAGGGCGTTGTGACTCCATTCGTTTCCCTCACTGCACGAAGAGGTAGAAATCTAAAAGAAGTTTTGGTTCCCAGCCATTTGTCCACCAAAAGTGCCAGTACAAATTGGCTTTCCGTGCAGGGCACCTACCAATGCGGCAGGTGTGTGGCCTGTCAGTACATGATGAAAGATTCAAAAATCCTTTTAGACTCGACTGATAAATCAGTGTGTCAGGTTAAACAATTTTTTAATTGCAATACGAAGGGGATTATATATTTGCTGACATGTGTATGTGGCCTTAGATATGTGGGGAAAACCATCCGCCCCTTTAAGAGGCGTGTTATGGAACACATACATTCAGTCAGAAATTTCAGAGATACCCCGGTTTCTAGACACATTAGAAATTATCATCATGGTGACACGCGAGGGATCAAATTTGCAGGTGTTGAAAAGGTGCAATTGGGTCGTAGAGGATGTGACCTGGACCGTACCCTCCTCAAAAGAGAATGCTTTTGGATCTATAAATTCAATACATTTGCCCCCAATGGATTAAATGAAGGGTTTACGTTCACTCCCTTCATTGAATAATGAGTTACACAGTGAATAATATTTAACATCATGAGTAATGCAATATTACTTGATTTATATATACTCTAATTTTTGTAAATACTTTCGTTATTTGTTGATTAAATATGGATTGTAATGTCTCTTTTCCCCCCAGTTATATGTGGAACTCAAGCGTTGTCACCTGATCAAAACATTAGTGTTTAATAATATCTATATACTATCCCAACTATGAGTGATCAGGACCAAAGATTTCTAACAGATAGTCACATTTCCCCTTCTGTGTTAGTAAAAACATGTTTTTCTCATGTTCTGTCCCTTTAACTAACAAGTACATAATTCTTGTAAATAGTTCACTTTATTTTATCTTATTTCATCTTGTTCATTTAATTTGATTTATCATATAATCAATGAACAGTTTACCCACTTTAAATATCTGTTTCATTTAACCATGTGAATGACCAGTTGAACATTTAGGTGATGGCTCCCCAGGGGCACATTTGCATGCTCTGTCAATCACTCTTTGACTCACACAAGGGGACGGTACCTGTTTGAACGCCGTTTCGGCGCGAACAGGTTTGACACGCCCACATATTTTCAGACTCGGTACACCTATATAAGAGCCGGGCAGGGGATAGACTGTTGCTTTACCTCTGACGAAGGCGCATTAGAGGCGCTGAAACGTGTGTTAGGTAGTCTAGTTTGGAGTTGCCACGAGCGTTAGGTTCTAGCAAGTGATTACTAGTTCAAGGGCGTTGAGGGAACGTGAGGAGGGAAGGGATTTCTTGTTCATCTATGATATATGAGTCACTCTTTATTTCGCCAGTCTCCTCCATTTATGCTACAGTGGCTTTTTTCTTGTAATACTATCCAGTTTAATTATCCCACA
This sequence comes from Pelobates cultripes, assembly GCA_933207985.1. Taxonomy (NCBI): domain Eukaryota; kingdom Metazoa; phylum Chordata; class Amphibia; order Anura; family Pelobatidae; genus Pelobates; species Pelobates cultripes. The sequence goes on from OW240922.1 coordinate 81,863,178, forward strand.
ATATAGGGGCTACTGCTACAAGTGCAATTTAGTTTCTACTTGCACTACATACTTTGTTACTGTCTGCCACTGTGCATATTAGGATTTTACCTTCCTTTACAGGAGTGGTTCATAGTGACTCAGAGGATTTTCTCTATTCATCTATTTTTCCTTTTCCTTTTTCTCTCCTCTATATATCCTGCCCTGTCTAGTTAATAACCTCCTTGTTTGATACCTATCTGTAAGTGGTCTTGGAGGTCAACATATGATTGACTTTCATTGTCCACATCCACAGTGATTGTGGTGGCACTCCCCATTTTCATTATACTTTTTTTTTTTTTTTTGTGTGTGTTTGCATTATATTATTTTACCTATTATTAATAAAGGTTAAGTTTTATTTATTTATTTTTAGCATTACATCAAGGATGGGGTTTCCTCTATTGGTTGACTTAGTGTAGGGACGAGGAGTCTCCTCTTCTCTCCCTAGGTCTTCCTCTTTTTGTATTTTTTCTCAAACATATGTGAGGGTTATCCCCTCTCAGGATCCCCCTGACACACTCATAGGCTGGTTGTCTTTGGCCACTGGCTTTCTTCTCTCACGTTTACAGTTTGCACAAGAGCACCTGGATGTTCCACAACAGTACTGGCAAAATATTCTGTGGACAGATTAAACCAAAGTTGAGTTGTTTGGAAGAAACACACAACACTATGTGTGGCGAAAAAAAGGCACAGTACACCAACATCAAAACCTCATCCCAACTGTGAAGTATGGTGGTGGGGGCATCATGGTTTGGGGCTGCTTTGCTGCGTCAGGGCCTGGATGGATTGCTATCATTGAAGGAAAAATGAATTCCCAAGGTTATCAAGACATTTTGCAGGAGAACTTAAGGCCATCTGTCTACCAGTTGAAGCTCAACAGAAGATGGGTGTTGCAACAGGACAATGACCCAAAGCATAGAAGTAAATCAACAACAGAATGGCTTAAACAGGAGAAAATACGCCTTCTGAAGTGGCCCAGTCAGAGTCCTGACCTCAACCCGATTGAGATGCTGTGGCATGACCTCAAGAAAGCGATTCACACCAGACATCCCAAGAATATTGCTGAACTGAAACAGTTCTGTAAAGAGGAATGGTCAAGAATTACTCCTGACCGTTGTGCACGTCTGATCTGCAACTACAGGAAACGTTTGGTTGAAGTTATTGCTGCCAAAGGAGGTTCAACCAGTTATTAAATCCAAGGGTTCGCATACTTTTTCCACCTGCACTGTGAATGTTTACATGGTGTGTTCAATAAAAACTTGGCAACATTTCATTCTTTGTGTGTCATTAGTTTAAGCAGACTGTGATTGTCTATTGTTGTGACTTAGATGATGATCAGATCACATTTTATGACCAATTTGTGCAGAAATCCAAATCATTCCAAAGGGTTCACATACTTTTTCTTGCAACTGTATAAACACATTTCATTAAATATGGAAGATGTAATTAAAACCATATTGCATCCTGGGTTAAAATTTACTCAAAACTCCCCACTAGCTGTATATAGCTCCACAAATGCCAGCTCTATCGGTCATTGCCTTTGGATTCAGAACGTGATAAAGCTTGATGGGTGCAAAGCCCCCTAATGAGCTTAGCTCCAAAACAGCCAGAGCTGTCCTGTGTTTGTAGTTATATGGATGATTAACGATACATAGCTGTTAGTCAATTTTTAAAAGATACACATTGATTGCATGACTCACTGTACTATCCATTATCAAATGTTTGCAATATAGTGCCTATAAATAAGCCCTAGAGGTTTAAACAAAAGTCAGAATATGAAATGGGCATGTTGTGGTTTGCTAGTCCAAAGTAGTCAACAAGTTTTTAAAACTCAAAAATTACCTGATGTTGTTTGATCCTGATGAAAGTCCTCTGTGCAGGACTGAAATGTTGATCGCCTTTTAGATATTTATTAATAAATTTTGGACTTAAAATCTGTGAGTGCAGCTACCTATTTGGAAGAATGGATATTACAGCCTTGGCTTGCTAGCACCCGGTTACAAAGGGACACTAAAGCGTGAGTGCAAGAGCATTTTTGTATTTTTTTTGTATATATATATCTCAAAGTACAGTAACAATAAAATTATAGATGTATGATATATGTATAATGTATCAAAAATGCTTTAATTATTTTATAATATATTCATTACATGCTTTTATTAAAACTTCCATTTCCACTTTTTTTAGGACTGCATAGCACGCCCATCATCATTAATAGGTTAAAAGTAACTTGAATCTTTTTTTTTTTTCTTCAACCTAGATTACAATGTAACTACAATTAAAATATTACAAGGCTCTCAAAATCCCCTATTCCAAGTGAAAAACCTGGGGATTTTGTCATGCTTAGCTCCAGTTATGGAGGAAGGGGGGGTGGGCGGAAGGGGCGGGGGGGGAGACATGAATAATGAACTATTTTGGAAAGCTAATATAATTAGATGAGGGATACTTTTTACTGTTTTTATACTGATATATATTTATAGAACGAGTAAAATTTATAGTTTTACCCTCTGGATGCAAAACATTTAGCCATACATAAACAATATGAATTATAAGATTAATAATGTTTTGTTTATGTTCTGCAATGACAAAATGCAGTTGCATTAATGCATGTAGTATAGTAGATGAACATGTTGAATGAAACCATATGTGCTGTCTTGCATTGTAGAATAACTCCCTGCTGGAGAGGCCGGATCCTGATTTGACGTTGTGCTTTGAACAAACTGTACTAGTTTGGATTCCACTTATCTTCTTCTGGCTCTTTGCTCCCTGTCAACTTCTTAAACTGTGTAAAAAAGGAAAAGTTAAATCCCCCATCACTAAACTTTATATAGCTAAGCAGGTAAGTCCACGCTGTTATGCTAAAGTGCAAAAAATATAATTAATTTGAAGGAAAAAAATGACTATTTGGATTGGAGACTTATTTATTTAGCTATTTATTTTGAAATCTCCAAACAGTAGAAGATTAATGAAGAAAATAAAATGTTCTATATTTCTGCAACCATTTCATTTGTTTCAGAGCCTCACATTATTACTTCTTCTTACATCCTTGGCTGGAATAGGACTTACTGTGTCGGACCATGTTAATGGGAATTCTTCCTCTCAGTTTTTACCTACTGTTCTATATGTCAATCCCTCACTCTTTGCTGCCACATGGGTAAGGAATTCTCTTTATTTTTCCTGCATATATGTAGATATGTCTGTTAAGGTTTCTGCTCTTTGACTAATAATGTCCAATTTCTTTTATTTAGATAATGGTGCTAATTATTCATCACAGTCGGCGCTACTGTATCAGAAAGGATTCTGGAGTCCTCTTTACTTTTTGGACAATGTCTGTAATTTCTGGAATTTTCCCATTTCAGACTATAACTCGGAAGTTATTGCAGGTCAGAAGTAAAATCTTATATTAATGGGTATTTTTGTAATCTATGTATGCTATTAAAAGACTACTAAGGGCACCCAGGCTACCTCTATCCAATGACATGGTCTGCGTGCAGTGGTCCTTTAGTTTCAAACTTGTAATGTAAAAGACTGTCTTTTAGAAGATACAAGAATGCTTACCTTTAACTATGCCTCTGCCTCTAATGGCTGCCTTCCATAAGTAGACATATTTAGAATACAGTAGATGTCACTAGAATTCAGGTGCCATTAGATGTCATTAGAATGCAGCGACTAATAGACTTCATTAGAATGCAGCAACTAATAGACTTCATTAGAATGCAGGGACCAATAGACTTCATTAGAATTCAGCGACTAATAGACTTCATTAGAATGCAGGGACTAATAGACTTCATTAGAATGCAGGGACTGATAGACTTCATTAGAATGCAGCGACTGATAGACTTCATTAGAATGCAGCGACTGATAGACTTCATTAGAATGCAGCAACTAATAGACTTCATTAGAATGCAGCGACTAATAGCCTTCATTAGAATTCAGCGACTAATAGACTTCATTAGAATGCAGGGACTGATAGACTTCATTAGAATTCAGCAACTAATAGACTTCATTAGAATTCAGCGACTAATAGACTTCATTAGAATGCAGGGATGAGTAGATGTCATGTTATATATGGTTATAACAATATCTATGCCAATAGATCCAGTAAACCCCTTACCAAAGCGTGCACACACATCTTCATGGGGGAGAGTGAGCACGGATGGAATAGTGCAATGAGGTTGTGGAGGAAAAAAAACAAAGCTACATTTCTGGGGGTAGAAATACAGAAGAGTGATGGGAAACAAATTTAGGTTGTATATAAAGAACCTATGTCTTTTCATATTTCAGTCATTAACTAGTGCAGGGGTAGGCAACCTTCGGCACTCGTGTTGTGGTGGGCAACTTCTCCCATAATGCTCTTACAGCCTTAATGCTGGCAAAGCATTTGGGGAGATGTAGTCCATGTAAAAATATGGAGTGCCAAAAGTTGCCGACCTCTTTTCTATTCTGTTGATAAACCTCTAAATTTTAATTGTTCTCTTCGCTTTTTCTTCACTTGTTAGGGAGATGAGCTCGATATTGGCCGAGTGTGCCTGTTTTTCATCTCTTTTGGTCTTCAAATTCTTATATTGGTTATCTCTGCCATCTCAGAACAAAATGAGCTGACCAAGAAGGTACAGAAATAGCATGTGTCTGATAATGTTCTGTATCACATAAAAACATATAACTCATATCTATGTAACCAGTACGGACGATACTGTTAGAATCATGGGGAATTGAACAACTTGTAGAAATAATACGTTCAAGCACTTACTACGTTTTTATTAAAATTTCCATGTAATTCTTAATTACCATGCGGTAAAAAACAGTATTTGCTCATCCTATATTTAATAAAAGTAAACAATACATTTCTAATATGTATATCACTATCTCTCGATCTCTCAATACACATCTAAGGTTCGGCACACTCAACTTCAGACTAGCTTTAAAGCCCACTAACTTTTTTTATTAAAACACCAGAATTAAATAAAAGTAATAGGGATTTAGTTGTAGTGTATGATCATAATTTACATTAGACTGCCACTACATTAAAAAAAAATTTTATTTTTTTTTGGCAAGTCCTAATATATACCAAACTAATGATTGCTAAATACATAACGACAAGGAAGAATTCTGTGTTTTTCCGTGTATAAGACGCCCCTGTGTATAAGATGACACCTATTTTTTTAGCCAAAAAATTAAGAAATAAATATTTTAAACAACAGATATGACAACTTTGATATTTTCAAGGTGAACAACACACTTCTTATTCTCATGACTCCCCTTGGCTACGGTACTCTGTGAAGTTAATGGCTCAATAGTGCATGCTGAGAGACTACAGATACCACAATATAGCAGGTGGTGTGAGGGCATGCTGGGATATTAGTCGTATTCCCTCTGCTCCCTGATCCACATTTCCATCCCTATAAATTTAATCAGCAAACAAGACCTAGCTAAGGTGGAGCAAACCTTTATCTGGCTGCTCTTTTTATGGTGTTGCATGTCCCTTGAGCTCCCTTGGTGGTAAGTGCTGACGCCCCACACATACAGGGACCTCTTTCTCCTTGCCAAAACTTTCAAAAGTGGATCAGTGGGAGGGAAGCCAGGTATGTGTGTGGGCCGTGGCACAGTGAAACTCGGCAGGCATTATCTTTAGGCCCACATACAAGTGTTTATTTTAACCCCAGCAGTGACATTCCAAGTATAAGACGACCCCCAATTTAGAAATTTATGAAAAACCATAGTCTTAAACAAGGAAAATTACATTATATACTGTGTAGTCACTTCACAGTATAACTGTAATGTTATACTGCAAACAAAAGCAATGTTGGCAATTAGTGTAAAACATTTAAATGTTTTTTTATATGCTATTTAATTTATCAACTTTTTGATTTCAGAATCCAGAGCTGACAGCATCATTTTTAAGTAGGATCACATTCAACTGGTATAACAGGTAACAATGCTTTAAATTATTTGCATTATTATGGTTTACATAAAAGCCATTAGCATGTACAGCAGTGCTATATAAGTGACTTATCAAAGAATAAAGGATTTTAAAACAGGGTTATAATATATCATGGCATACTGGCATAAGAGGTTACACTATAGTATCCTAGTCACTGTTTAGGTAACGAGCCTCTCCTCAAGGTTTAAAAAGTAATTTTACTTACCTTTTATCGCATGCCATGGTGATCTTTCTGCGGCACGCCACGGCTCTTTGACTGAGATCATCAAGCTTGATGATCTCAGCCAATCCAATACTTTCCCTGGCAAAACACAGATCTACACCAAGCAGATTGGGCTCAATGAGACCATCTGAATAGAATAGTTGAGTTTTACACGCCTCTAGTGATTGTCAGAATGGCAATGTTTTTCACTTGTGGGGTTAAAACGAAGGGGACTTGACATCCACTCAACTTCATTGAGATGAAGTGGTCTGAGTGTCTATAGTGTCCTTTTACGTTTTTTCCAGAGAAGTGCTCCATGTTGTTTGTCAACTGACCGCAGTGCAGTTTTGAGAAAAAAAATATCCTTTCATCTAGTGGAGACAAGTACACCAACCACAGAAACTTCGCTCCAGTAAGTACACCATTGACATAGTCGAAACATTTCATTTGGATGTGCAAATAAAGTATGGGTGCAAATCTTAAGCATTAAGATGCATGTCTCATTCAGGGCAGCTGTGGGTCTACAAATGACATTTAGAAACCCATATATTAGCCTCCAACTCTACTGGAAGGTAATATTATGCTTTTACAACCACTTTTAGTTCATTTTAATCATATATTGGATTCCAGCTTAATTTAGTTGTTTTGGTGTGTATAATCATTATATTCAGGCATTTTCATGCAAACACTGACTTTTTAGAGAAAAGGCAGTGTTTACATTGCCCCTAGGGACACCTCAAAGTGGCCACTCCTCAGATGGCCACTGGTGTTGCTTCCTGGCTCAGTGTTGCACAATAGGCAGCTCTGCCGTTCAGCGTCCCACGCTCTGCACCCCCTTGCTGATTTTAGCCAATCCAATGCTTTCCCTATAGGAAAGCATTGGATTGGCTAAAAATAGGCAATTCTGGTGTCACCAAAACAGCGTTGCCAGTGCTGGCAGAACCGCACAGCGCTGGAAATAAGGTGAGTTTTTCATGCTTTTAAGGGGAGTAAGCGGAGGGGGGGGGGGTCAAGCCACCTTAATGGTGGGTTTTGCACTACAGGGTCAGGAATACAGGTTTGTGTTCTTTACCCTATTGTGTTCCTTTAAATTTGAGATTGGAATTATTTTTCTAACTTTTCAAATTAATTCCTTTTAAGTTATGACATAGTAAAGCTGAATGGATAAATGCAGCCACTGTTAAGGACAAATTGCCTTCTTCTCGCCACTGTACTGACAGGGTTTTTTTGTTTGTTTTTTTTAAAACTATTTAAAGAACACTTTAAGCTGGAGTTGACCTCCTCCCCCATTTTATAGAAAAAAATATATAATTGCACAATAAATGGATACTTTGGATTGAAATTCTCGCTTTTGCTGCAAAGCCCCTATGTTTGCAGCTTCTGCAGTGATCTTTCTCCAAATCAGGAAGTGGCTTTGTAAATCCTGCTCCTACTTACTTAGTTGAAATGTGTAAGTTTTTATTTCTTTGGGCTTGGAATGTTTTTTTCAATGGATATATTTCAATGTACATTTATGTGAGAATATTATTACTTTTTATTACTAGAATTATTGTAAAAGGATACAGGCATCCGCTAGAGTTGCATGATCTCTGGGAATTAAAGAATGAAGATAAGACTAAAGCCACTTATGATGTATTTGAGAAGCACATGAAGAATGAACTGACAAAAGCAAAGGCAAATTTACAGAAACGAAAAGAAATCAGAAAATACAAGGATAGTGCCATTGAAATGAATGGACTGGGAAAGGCACAAAGCCAAGACGTCTTGGTCACGGTAGCTATCTTTATGCTTTTTTTTTAAAATAAACATCCTAAATACACTTCTTGTTTATGTTCACACATACAGGTTTATTTTTTCATATACACTGGGTGAAAATGACTGAATTCTGACCGCAGAGACAATTTATTAAAGCCAAATATGGTCAGAATTCGGTAACCCTGATTGAATTTGCAGCAATTAACCGGATGCATTTGCGGTCCAGATTAAAATCAGTGCTTTCGAATCCAAATCCTATACAAATACAGACCAAATTTAGGCCCATTTGGGACCTGTTTTGCAAAATTCAGACATTGTTGAATAGCATTAAAAATGTCTGGATTTTACTGTCCAAATTGCCCCTTATGCAACCAGATGGTTTTGCCCCATGTACAAAGCTATTCAGACTTTAGGGAATAACCCATATATAGTGTATATATATCTCTGTCTGCACAGAGTTGTGTCAATAAGCTAACGTTTTCTGAAACATGAATCTATATTTGTATTGATTTTACAATTATGATGGCACTTTAAGAATAAAGGAGAATCCCTCAATGTATTTCAGCTTAATTTTTCAGCAGCCTCTCAAGATTTTTTTTTTTCTTACAATAATATATTTAAAAAAAATATGGACTCTTTAAGTTTAAGTGCAAGAGATACAATATATAATGTACAACATTGGCTTTTAATCACTATGCGACATTAATTGGTTTATTGTGTTCTAAATACGTTTGCGTATTTGTGTTATTCTGGATAGTCTTAATCACCTGACTAGCATGCTTGATCCTTCTTACTTTATCAAGCTTGGGTTTGTTACTTACTCTAAAATACACTAGTATTTTTATTTTTCTCATTTTTTTTATCTGTAACCTTTAAACCTTGAATTATGGTCTTTATAGTGGGGGGGGGTGTTCTAGAGTACGGAAAAGTGTGTGCACTAGGGCATATCTGCAAACTACTCAGTGTGCAGCCGATCAGCACAGAGAACGCAGCTAGCAAGTAGTCTTCTGTCACAGTGATAGAAGACTCTCCAAGAGAAATATTACCGGTACTTGTTGACTGGATTCTCTCATGTGATCATCTTTAAATCACAGAGAATGTCATGTAAAACATTGAAACTTCAGATCAGTTTCTCAAATTTCAGGTGCTACTATGAATTAACATTTTCTGCTGTACAAAAATCAATCACAGCTGAATTCATGTTTTCTTTTTTTTTTTTTTTTTTTTCAGGAAGAAACAAAAAAGTCAAAAAAGAAAAAAGAATCCAAGGATGGAACTGCTAAAGATTATCCCAGATCTTGGTTAATTAAAACACTCATCAAAACTTTTCCACGCATCTTACTCCACTCTGCTTTTTTCAAACTTGTGCATGATCTGCTGGTGTTTGTGAGTCCACAGATTCTCAAGTGAGTTATAAAAAGGTGACCTCAAATGTGCTTTGTTTACTATGAAGGACTGATGCATTCAGATAAGCATGCAATACATGGATCTTAATGGATGAAGAACAGTTTAAATGTACAGAGCTGCTGGTACAGCTATGTCATTATAACTGTAATTATAAAATGAAATTCTTAAAAGTTATAGCATGAGCATTGAAGCAGAAATGTGATATAGGTAAAATTGGACATTGTTAAGATGTAACCAGTTTGACTCATACAGAGAAAGTCCTGCTCTTTTTATGTTGCCTATATATATATATTGGATTGGCTAGACTGGAAATGACAGTTTGTTTGATGTAGCATTTTTGTATTTAGGTGGCATATAGTACTTTTTAAGGCCCTGCCGGAGACGTGTGTGGTTAATACCTGTGTCTCTATCCCTGCTCCATCAATATCTCACAAATTGTCTTTGTTAAAAAGACACTATAGCCACCAAAACAACATTAGCTTAACCCCTTAAGGACCAAACTTCTGGAATAAAAGGGAATCATGATATGTCATGTGTCATTAAGGGGTTAAAGAATCAGTTTTAGTGTATAGATCATGCTCCTGCAGTCTCACTTCTTAATTCTCTGCCATTTAGGAGTTATATCACTTTGTTTATGAAACCCTAGGCACATCTCCCTACATATGACTTACACAGCTTTCCTAAACACTTCCTGTAAAGAGACATCTAATGTTTACACTTCCTTTATAGAGATGTCGCGAACTGTCTGCCGGCGAACAATAGCGTGTTCGCGTTGGGCGAACATATGCAATTTCCGGTCCGCCCCCTATTCGTCATCATTGAGTACACTTTGACCCGGAACCTCACAGTCAGCAGACACATTCCAGCCAATCAGCAGCAGACCCTCCCTCCCAGGAAGTGTTTGCTGACTGTGAGGTTCCGGGTCAAAGTGTACTCAATGATGCCGAATAGGGGGCGGACCGGAAATCGCATATGTTCGCCCAACGCGAACACGCTATTGTTCATCGGCGAGCAGTTCGCGACATCTCTATTCCTTTATTGCAAATTCTGTTTAATTTAGAATGTCTTATATCCTGCTCTGTTAATAGCTCGGTAGACCTTTAAGGAGTCTCCTGTGAGGGATTAGAGTTAATTTTACAAAGCAGGAGATAAAAACTTTTAAAGTAAGTTACATCTGCTAAAAAATGAAACCAGTCAAAGCCAGAGGAGGTGTGCATAAACAGAAACAATAGTGATTTAAAGGTTCAGGAATGCAAATGTGCATGTATTATTTCCAATGCCACGCAGGTCCGCCGGCTCTAGCCCCACCCCAGATCCGCCTCATTGGCTGACATCATCAGGATTGATGATCTCCGCCAATAAAATGCTTTCCCACAGGCTGAGATTGTTAATTCTGATGATCTCAGCTAAGGAGGCTGGGCAGGGTGTGTAGCCAAATGCCTCGCTGTCCAGTCAGCATATCCATAGAGATGCAGTGAATCTGCATGGAGAAGATGAACGTCAGTGCTGAGCGTTGTGCAGAACCGACACAGGAATTACCTCTAGTGGTCATCTGAGTGACTGCCACTGGTGGTGTCCCTAAGTTACAATGTAAACACCGCCTTTTATCTGAAAAGTCAGTGTTTACATTAAAAAGCCTGCCAGGACAGGCAGTAGACACCATAACCACTACATTAAGCTGTAGTTGTTCTGGTGACTATAGTGTCACCTAAACTACAGAGAATTGAGCATTGAGACTTCAGAGACATGATCTATGCACGAAAATTGCTTCATTAAGCTAAAGCTGTTTTGGTTACTATAATGTCCTTTTAAGGATGTTTTAGAAATGTATATGTATTTGTGTGATATATATCTCACAAATACCCCAGAACGGGTCAAAACAGTTGTATTTTTGTATTGTTGTATTTTTGATGTCACTATAAAACACCATTTGCACGCTCTGAAGACTTGTAAGTGCTCCCTAAACTTTGCTTTTCTATATATCTAACGCGGTATTGCACCCAGGCAGATTTCTTAATTACGTTTCTTGTTGGTAGTGTGCCAAGTAGAATTTATATTGAAATTATATATATATGTATATAGCAGTATGCAGGGAGAATACTACATATTACTTTAACCCATTCATTGTCCCCTCCCTGCTAAAATGTTGAAGAAATCCATGTTTGTTCTTTCCTTTGTAGGTTAATGGTGTCATTCACAGCGAATCCTGCAGAATATCAGTGGCGGGGATTTTTCTATGCAATCTTGCTACTTGTCACAGCTTTGATTCAGTCCATCTGCCTCCAGCAGTATTTTCAAGGCTGCTTTGTCCTGGGTATGAGAGTCCGTACAACCCTGACAGCTGCGGTGTATAAGAAGGTATGTTTTGTCATACATGGGTTTATCTTAGCACTAATGCCGACTGTATATAACTCATGCTTTGTTCCTTCTGCAGGCGCTGACTGTCTCAAATTCTGTAAGAAAAGAGTCTACTGTGGGTGAAACCGTGAACTTGATGTCCGCCGATGCACAGAGGTTCAATGATCTAACCAACTTCATTCACTTGCTGTGGTCATCCCCTTTGCAGATTGCAATTTCTATACTCTTTCTCTGGCAAGAGCTAGGTCCATCTGTGCTGGCCGGACTTGCCGTCATGATCTTGTTGATACCCATCAATGCAGTCTTAGCCACGAAATCAAAGACACTTCAGGTTAATATCTCCTTCAATTCATTGAAACCTCATTACCTTTAGCTCTTGTTGGGCTTTAACCTTAAGCAAATTCCTAAATACCTAAAGTTGTGATCCTTGTGTGCCGTCCTTTTTACATTGTTGTTTAGCATTTGCCTGAGACTACAACTGTATATTTTGAGGTTTTATCTTGTTTTTCGTTTCAACTGTTGGCAGTCCTTTCTCACTTTATTGGCCTGGACGCAAAAGATTTGCCAACATGTTTGGCCAGCATTCAGTCACATCAACTCCCTTTTGCCACACTCTGACCACTGTTTTTTTCCTGTCCATATTTATTTCCTGCCCACATTATATCGTCTGATTTTTGATCTGCTGGTGTTTGTGAGTCCCTATAGCATGGGTGTCAGAGAAATGGAAGGCATGTTTCCCTAGATCAATTTCAGTATATTATAAGGTTTTGTGTTTTACAGATGAAAAACATGAAGAACAAAGACAAGAGGTTGAAGATAATGAATGAAATTTTAAATGGCATTAAGGTGAGATGTCATTTATTAAGTACATTGCATTTTAAACATTTCAGAGGACTGATCCAACCTTTCTCTTTACAAAACCCATAAACTTGTGTTGACCAATACACATCAGTGATATAGATCATAAGGAATGAATGAAAAGAGGATTGAGGATTTAAGATTTATTGTTAGAAAAATAATAACAGGCTACCTTTCAGTAGATACGGCCTATTAAAAAATGTTTAGTTTTTTTTAATACATCATTTGCAACTAAAAAGTTACCCATAGATGGCAGCACTTATACATTTGTTAAATGTATATATTTTTAATGTATTCAGATATCTATTGTATGCCCATGTCCTGTTTTGGCATTGTGCACATGTTCATCATTGCTACAGAAGCAATTTGTCTTTATTATTGACCTGAAATATACTCTTCAACAGATACTTAAGCTGTTTGCGTGGGAACCATCATTTGAGAATCAGGTTCAGGAGATTCGAGAAAAGGAATTAAAAGACTTACTGCACTTCACTTACCTTCACTCTGTGTCTCTGTTTATTTTTACCTGTGCGCCATTTCTGGTAAGAGTCTAACTAATCTCATAAACTTATTTGAAAAGTGCCTTTTCCACCTCTAGTCTTCGTTACTATTCTGTACGTCAATTCCCCATTCTATAATTGGAAAACGCTGTGGAATATGTTAGCGCCACATAAATACTAATGATATGTAGTAATGACAAGAAGATTGAGCATTGGTACACCCCTCTTGTTTTGTTTTTTTAGAATTACTGAACTTCTTCATTCCACCTTAAGTGGTTACCTGGTTAGTTCCCTTTAAACTTTATCTTTACATCATTTGGGTTCTACTAAGGTGGTTGTGGCAAACCTAGCCACTTGGACATTATTTCTGTACTGTCTCTTTAAGGGTTGCCGGTATGGGGTTCCTATTGTGTGTTCCAGCATGTACTGTAATGCAATGTTAATAATGTATTGCCTGCCTGGGCTATCTGCCGAACGCAGATAGCTGATTCCCCTTCGTTTCATGAACGGCACCTTTGCAGGCCGTTCGGGAACCGAACAAAATACCATTTAATAGCCCACACACTTAGAGGCGTGTGGCGCCTATTAAACAATGTTGCAATCGGTAATTAGAGGCTCTCCTGGGTGGCCGTCGTTCGACTACTGACCATGCGGCGGTCGGCCATCTTGGATCCTTTGTTCCCTCAGCGGTGTTTGGTCGTCAAGCGCGTGGTACTAAAAATGGCTACTCGACGACACGAACACTGCTGAGCCTCCAGACCGTTCGGGAGGTCCGGGACATTCGGAATTTTGTTCCCTTATATGTAATCGGTAGTTTAAGGCTATGTGTTAGTGAATGTGTTTTTCGTGCGGCGTTCGGTTGTTTTAGCTGGGATCTGAGCGGTAATCTCACGAATGATGCGCTCAGACCCCAGCTATCTATCGAACGTCCATTCGTTTAAATGAACCAGATCTTCATGAAGTTATTGAATTTAATGTGAATTGTGAGTTCTGCTGCACGGAGGGATAATCCACTTAACGGTATATTCCAGTGGGAGGATCCCTCTCCTGCAGCAGTGCCTGATGGGAGAAATGTCCTGTAGTGTAAGTCCCCCATGTAGTCCCCTCTGGGAATGCCCCTGGGAGGGGACTCAGGAAACCCCTTGCATGGGGACTTGTATAAATTGTGGAGCTGAATTAAAAGACCTCAGTTGACTCCCAGCCTATGTGTCGTCTAGTTCTTGGGAAGGAAGGGTTACTGCAGAGCTGTTGGATTATTGTATGCTGATTCCCCTGGATTATCCTTTGTTGTTCCTGTTACCCAGCGGAGATATCGTGGATTATACTGCCTCTCCGCTACAGTGGTATTCCAGCCAAAAGCCTGAATGGTCCCATTCAGACTGCAGCATCCAAACATTGTTTATACATAATGTCTGTATATTGCATTTTAGGCACTAAACAGGCCTGAATTGGGTTTAGATTCCAGCTAGACCAAACACTACTGGACGTGTGAAATCTGGACAAACTATTTGTCCGCTGACACATTAAATAGGTAACTAAATAAATAAGTAAACCCTACAGGTGGGGAGATTTTAAACCTCCTTTATAATAGCAATAGTCAGCAGCCCCATAATTAATGCTCACAGCGCTGAGGGTTTTTAACTATTTACTTACTGACGGTTAGCGCTGCCAGTGGGCATATAGTACTTGAAATTATCCATTCGCTTGCAAAAAACAAGTGAATGATCATTTGCAAATGAGTAACCAGTCAGATGGATTTGGTCCAAACATTTAGTAAAACGGTGCTTTGTGTATCTTCTGGATCCGATACTTTGTATAGTACTCAGGCGTAAAAGCCCTGTGAAGCTCAGGCTTTGACCTCAAACAAACCTGTAATGTAATGGGAGGTGGATTTAACCCATTAATTTATTAAACTGGGAACTCTGTGACGTTAAAAAAGGAATTAAAAATACTATGCTTTAATAGCCAAGTGGGAAAACTGAAGTTTTCCTATTATTTTGTCCTAAAACTTACACTTCCCATTTTAATTCTCCACAATTTAATATTCTGCTGAATAAACATTGCCATTATTTTCCGATGATTATTCCTCCTAACTCCCCAGATCTCCTATACCACACCTGTACTTTACTACACAGCCTCCTATCACACTGGCAGAATAACTGTATCATGGGATTAGCCAAGCTATCCCATATACATGTGCCAACTCTTGCCGACATCCTGGAAGCCAATGAAAAAGAGGGCTACAATAATGTTATTGAGTTTCTAATCAACCAAATATTTATAAAGCATAGTCTGTTTAAACAAAAAACTGCAATAAATACTTATCATCTCTCATGAAATTTAAAGTTAACTTAAACATGTAAAATCAATTATCTCATTATAAAACAAACAAAAACATATATATATACAAATTGAATAGATATACAAATCATTGGAAACTATATAAGGGCTTAGTCAACCTAGTGTTTTGATGTTCTGTTCTTTCGTGTTTTCAAGAAATGACATGTTTCTTAGATTCTTTTAAGATTTCTTATTTGTTTTTTTTTTCTTTTGCATCTATAGGTGTCAGTTGCCAGTTTTGCAGTCTTTGTCGGGATAGATGCAGATAATCTCTTAACCGCAGAGAAAGCATTTACATCGATATCTCTGTTTAATATCCTGCGGTTCCCTCTGGCTATGCTTCCCATGCTTATTTCCAACATGGTGCAAGTAAGTAAGAAATCACTTAGCATAACATACATTAACATCACTTAAGCATGTTCTATTTATTATTATTATGATTTCATTCATTATCCTTTAAATTTGAATTAATTATTCAAGGCATTTATGATAAAATAAATAAATAAATAAATAAATACAAAAATATAAATATATATATAATTTCACTTGTGGAAAGGGATTGGCTAGCACCTAAAAGATAAAACAAACATCTTGAATGCAAGTACGGTATGTTCCCACTTCTCATCAAAAAAGAAGGTAAAGAAAAGGAATAATTCTTGAAATATTTAAAAACACATATATTTTTATGAAGAAAAAATAATAAATATAATGGTGAAGGGTTATATGAGCAAAAAATATTAGTGTATCTTGCACGAGTAATTTAAAACGTAAGCAGTAGGTATTCCAGTACCAACTTAACATTGGCTATTGAATATACAAAGAAGCATGTTCTTTGTCTTAAATATTTTTTAAGAGGTTGTGGACACAGGACATAAACTTGTCGCTGTCTAAAATTGATCAGTTTAATTTTAACTGCCATCCATAAATTGAGTGCTGTCTTGTCTAATTTCCCTCATAGATATTTGAGTCATTGTTTTCAGAGGTTCAATTAGCTAGACTAGAGATTGTTTTAACAATAATCATCAGGAAGTAGAGATTGTCCTCTTTATTTATTTATTTTTGTTATAGTATGGCAACATTTTTAAAATGGTTTCATTATACATTTTCAATTACCAGCTAGTTAGGCATCTTTCCACTTTGCTACATTTCACCTGTTCTTCCAATAGTAACTCCAACATGCTCCTGGTTGCTTGTTAAAAGCCGGTTGCTCATTATTATTATTATAGGTTATTATGATGATACTTTTTTTTGCGTTTAGCTATAGTTGTAGGAAGTATAATGCTTCTGATATTACATTGCTTAAGCTACGTATCTGTGATTGTTCAGACGAGCGTATCTTCTGGACGTCTGGAGAAATATTTGGGAGGAGATGACCTGGACTCATCAGCTATTCGTAACGACCCCACTGTTGGTGAGCAGACTTATTCATTTTATCTGTGATCGTGTATGTCTATGTGATTGTTGTAATCACTGAGAATTCATTGGTTTCTATTATGTCTGTTTGTAGATAACATTTGCATACATACGACAAAGGAATGACAATAAAATTATTACAAAATAACGCATCACCTAAAGAATGGAAGAGTGGGAGTTAATAGCTAGAAATATTTAGTTCTAAAAAAGGTACCAGGTGCAGTATCCTCTAGTGGAAACAGTAGTGGTTAACACAGTTAGGAAATCACAAATTTCTAGGGACAGATTAAAGGTATTCTAAAAAAATCAGTCCAAGATTTCATTACAAGTTGCATACATGGATCAATAGCATCAATCCCACCAGGCAGCACAATCTTCTTGTTTACTGAATTTAATGAGATATAGACATATTTATTTATTTTAAATAGTCGTGTGACTTGTAAAGTGAAATAATAACATTTTCTCTTCAGATGCTGCTGTTACATTTTCTGATGCCACTTTCACTTGGGAAGAAGATGAGCCCCCGGCAGTCAAAAAGTAAGCAGGGTTAACGGTAACCTTTTAGAAGGTGCAAGGGCGCACAGCTCTCCCACATTAACTGTGTCTCATTGTATATTGAAATCATAATTTATTGGTTGCCTCTATTTGTGTAGTATTAACCTGGAAGTTAAAGAAGGCCATCTGGTAGCTGTGGTTGGTGGTGTCGGGTCTGGCAAGTCCTCCCTTGTCTCTGCAGCGCTTGGAGAAATGGATCACATCAGCGGATACATCAATATTAAGGTAGACAATGGTAACATTTTCACAATTCATGCTTTGCCGTGCTGTCTTGCTTTAATAGCTAATACAAGAAACCAGCGAGTGAGAATAATAAAATGGGATCTCATCTCTTTTGCTTTCATTTATATTTCTTGGCATGTGAGCATTTTCAGGCATTGGAAAATAGTTACAAGTCCTGAATACGGTAAATACAAACACTCTCTATCATTGGTTGAGTACCTCTGTGTTTTTGATTTCTGGATGTCTTAGGATCTATAGATAGCACCTGTATTTGTGTAGTTTTATTAAGGCATCTGTCACTTATTAAACTGCACACTTTCATTTTCTTTCTAACGACCATTTCTCCTTAATGGATTTAATGGTTTATTTTCCTTATTGTCAGTTTTTTCACATGTAAAGCCATGAATTACAATGTCAAGGATTTTCATCTCTTAAAGATGAGCAATTGTAATAATTATTATTTTTTTCTTTAGGGTTCAATTGCCTATGTACCTCAGCAAGCCTGGATCCAGAATGATACTCTGAAGAACAATATCCTTTTTGGTGCCAAGTACGACGACAAACGATACAAAAGTGTTCTGGAGGCATGTGCTCTCCTCCCTGATCTGGAGATGCTTCCTGGAGGGGATCTCTCTGAAATTGGTGAAAAGGTAATATTCTGGGAGTGATAGTACAACAGTAATGCAAGAGCTAATACTTCTATTTCCAAAACCATATTCAGATAAGTTTCCAAAACCATATCTGTTTTATTTATTTAATACTTTTGTCTGGTAAATTAGATGTATGGGTTCATGCACTGGTTTTCCTAAATAATTATTAATATTTTTTTTAATTCTTTATTTTTTGATGTGTATGAAAATAACAGGCAGACTTGCTATGCCTCATCAGCTCTAGCAAGGTGTTGTAACTACATAGTATAAGAACAGAAAGGCGTACACGAATAGCTACACATTTTTTTAAGTAAGTAAGACTAGAAAACAAGGTCATGCATGGCTGGTCACGAATCTGATGGTGAATTTAACCCCTGAATACCAAGATGTGCAAACATGGTGTGATGCAACAAAGTGAGGGCGCTAGGCAGACTAATCAATACTCATTTGTCATAACAAATCGGCTTTCATACGACTAGCCTACTCCTCGTTCATGTTAGCATGGGAATTATGGACTCCGAGCATAATTGACTAGAGAGCTTTATATAGCATTAAAATCCCCTGGACGGTAGGGCGCACAATCAATAATACAGCAATGCTTGGTAATGAGAGCTGTGTAAAATAGTATGAGAACAAACAGAAACTAAATAAACTATTAATCGGCAAAGAATTAAGGGTCTCTTGTTGGACATGGCATATTACTTGTTGTATACCATGATCAATGAGGAACTCTGGTTGCAGGTTTGGTTACCCGGTCAGCCGATCCCCAACAGCGGTAGATGTGGTTTATGTGTAGGGAAGTCCCGGTGAGTATCTACCAAAATGTAGCAATCTAGGATTCTCCTCCAGGCCCAGGCCTGTGTGAGGACCAGCATCACTAGTCCACTCCAAGACCAAGTTCTTCCCCTGTCTGGGGTGAGCAGAGGTCGTGTTGGTATGCTCCACTTACAGCGGATGATCTTCCACTTGTGTGGCAGATGCAGGGAGGCAGTGCCTCAAAATCGGTGAGATTTGCTGGAGCCCCGGGAACACATGTCTGCTCTGCTATCAGGCCAAGCTCTCCGCTCCTCCCCTTCCCTCCCCCCCCCCCAAGGGTGCAAAAATAATAAAGTTCTGCCTACCACAGTGTCCGATATTAGGCTCTCATTTGCACGGCCTTCACCACTGGCCCAGAGGCTCACAGCGTGGAGGAGGCCTCGGAAGACTCCCAGGAGGAAAGAGAGAACCTTACCTCGCCTCCGACGAGGCCCTGTCCCAAGATTCAGACACTGAAAAGGACTCTGCCCCAGCGTCGATTAGAGATATCAAAAACCTCCTGATAGAAATGAGAAAAGTTTGATAGACCTGCTCAGTACACAGAGAAAGATGGAAGCTCTCCAGCACAGGATCACGGCAGTGGATACCAGAGACAGTGCCAGTGAGCACCAGATAAAAAGCACCCAGGATCAAATACAAGACCTTACTCAACAGGTCCATAAACTGCCAGCCACCCCATGTTTGTTCTATTAAGAGTTTCTAAGTATGTAGGGGCAGCACCCCTTCCTGTCTCAACAGAGAAATTTGCCTTTTAGCTGATACCAGCAAGGTGATTTGTATGTGTTATAGCCCTATTTAGGGTTAATAAGTATGTAAGGGTTTATAAAAACCCTTCCTGTCTAATTAGATACGTTTACCTTTGTCTGATACCAGCAAAGTTTATTGCATGCGTAGAAGCCCTATAAAGGGTTAAATGTGAAAGGGTTTCTAAAATACCCCTTCCTGTCTTATTGGAGATTCTGGCTGATATCAGCAAATCTAATGGCTAGTGTAGGACTCACCTTTTGAGGCTTGCCTTGACGTGTCAGGTGAGCTTATATTCAAATGGCCATTGGAATAAAACTAATGAACCTCCATTTTATTTAAATGTACATAGGGATTTGGCCCAGAGCATAGGTAACTTTCTCTTTTGTTTTTACTATGTATTTTAAACTGTTCGATACTAAGCCACTGCTGCTGTAAGCGCGGTGCTTTATTTTGTGTTGGGTCCAGAAACTTAACAAGACCGTCACAACAATTGAGTCCAG
>OW240922.1:81883559-81899049 GCA_933207985.1 Pelobates cultripes
TTTTGCTCAATATTGCGAAGTTTGTGGCGGTGAAATGGCTTCACGTAGAAAGTCAAAACAACCTTAGGTAAATAGCCCGTGATGTCTACTTTATATAAATATATACTTTTGTGTGGCAATTTTGTTTTCTTTTATGGCTATTAAGCTTACAAGACAAACATACCAAATTCTAAAATCGCTCCACATTAAAGTTTATTTTACTCCTTGTGCTTTGTGACCTGTAACTACCAAAAAAAACTTAAAATCCCAGACACATTATATATTCTGTAAATCAGAACAACTAAATGAATTTATTTTAATTACTTTCCTTAACCTGCACTAATTATGCACACATTATTTTTGCAAAAACTGTAAAAAAAAAACACAAAAATGTTCATTTTTTTTGCATTTTTCTGTATTTTTTTATAATTAATAAGCATTAATATATATGTGTCTTAATCAAATTAAAGCCCTTTCTGTCCTTTTAAAAACAGTATATAATATGTGTCGGTGCAATAAATGAGAGAGATGCAAATTGCAGTTGAACGCAAACAGCAAGAAAATGCAAAAATTGCTTGTGTCATTAAGCGTAAGACAAGCTTCTGAAGCTGTGTCCTTAAGGGGTTAATAGCTTGCTATGTAATTAAAGTTCAATTTACAGAGCGGGTGATAAAAACTTATAAAGTAAATTACATCTGATTGAAAATGAAACCAATTTGTTTTCATGCAGACTGTGTAATAATTGTAGAATAGTAAAAGAAGAACAGTGCAAATATATTTGTAAATAAATATTTTCAACATAGCTTTCTACCATGGCCTTGAACACAGATATATTGATGATATGTTAGTTACATAGGCTGAAAAGAGGCATGTGAGGAAGGCTGAACTTGATGGACACATTTGTTTTTTGCTGTTGATCCAAAAGAAGGTTAAAAAAAAAAGTTTAAAGCACTTCCAATTTTGCAAAAAAACTGGGGAGAAATCCCTCTTGACCCCAGAATGGCAGTCAGATTAATCCTTTAATATTCTTTTTTTTTGCAAGTATGCATCTAGTTCTTCTTCGGGCAGAGAATTCCATATCCTTATTGTTCTTACGGTTAAAAAATAAATAAAAATTCCTTTGCCTTAGACTTAATCTTCTTTCTTCCAGTCTAAAGGCATGACCTTGTGTCCTATGTAAAGTCCTGTTTGTGAATAGATTTTCACACAATGGTTTGTATTAGCCACGGATATATTTGTATAATGTTATCATATCCCCCATGAGGCGACATTTTTCTAAACTAAAGAGTCTTACCAGTGATTTATAAAGAGACAAAATTATATTCTTATCCTGAGAATTATTGCCATTTTTCATGCATGACAATACCTTACTAGCCTTAGCCACTGCTGATTGACATTGCACATTGTTGCGTGGTTTGTTGTCTATAACAATTTCCAAGTCCTTCTCATGTGTGGTTATCTCTAATTCGCTACCATAAAGGGTATAAATTGCTTGTGCATTCTTTACACTGAAGTGCATAACTTTGCATTTTTCTACATTAAATTTCATCTACTATTTTAGTGTCCAGTACCCCAGTCTATCTAAATCTCTCTGCAGCAAAGTAATATCTTGCTCACATTGTATTACTTTACAGAGTTTTGTGTCATCTGCAAACACTGAAACATGACTTTCAATGCTTTTTTCAAGATTATTTTTTAAACATGTTAAATAGAAGGGGTCCCAGAACAGAACCCTGAGGGACACCACTTGCCACTTCTGTCCAGCTTGAAAATAATGTTACTTTTTATATACCTGGTGGGCTTGAGACATTGTGTGTCTGACCTATATGCTTGTTTGTTCAGGATCCCGTTTTGTTTTCTGGAACCTTGAGGATGAATTTGGATCCATTCAACCAGTATACTGATGAAGAAATATGGAGAGCCCTTGAACATGCCCACCTGAAGCAATATACAGAGGGTCTGCAGGAGAAACTCTTCTATGTAGTGAATGAGGGAGGTGAAAATCTCAGGTAAGCATAGTTTAATCCGAGCACAACCTGATAATATATGTGTATTTATACCATCTTCTGTTTAAGCATTTTCTTGAAATGTCTTCTTGATACTTTAAGGCAGTGGTTCCCAACCCAGTCCTCAAGTACTGGACAGTCCAGGATTAAAGGATTACCCAGTTGTGTTTAGGAAAAAACAAAACAAAACACTTTAGACACAATAGGGTAATCCCTAAATCCAGGACTGGTATTGGGTACTTGAGGACTGGGTTGGGAACCACTGCTTTAAGGGTAACATAAATTAAAGCGAAATACTTTCCCTTCATTATGTAAGCACCCAATTTGTATTGTGGGACAGACATAGAGCATAAATTAAGTTTTAAAGAATTGTATGCAAACGTAAAGGTAAAAAGTACATATCGGGGGTGGGGTTAACTGACGATCAGTGCGGTCGCATGTCTGTCGACAAAGCACAAAAAAGCTTAAAAATAAGGAGCCTTTCTGTAGCACAAACTGCCCTGGCCAGAGCCGATGATGTCCGCAAGCATATGGGGCGGAAGAATAAGAAACCGAGGCCGGACCGGTCCAGGTTTTCAGCCGACATTAGTGAGCTCTTTAGAAGGCTGCATGGTGCAAGCAGGCCGTACATGCTGGACGATTTCTCAGACGTCTCAGATGAAGTTCCCCTGCATAGACCAGCAGACCTGGGCTTTCAGGGACCTCCCACACCCCCTCCGGAGGCAGAAAGCGGCTCAGCCCGGTTATCACCTCCATCCTAACCAACCTCCTGACCGACCTCCACAAAAGCCTCTCTGCAGACATACCCCAAGTACAGAAGGATGTCAGGGGGTTCACAGCCCACTTAACCAAAGTAGAACAAACCGTGCAAGAGCATACTCCCCAAGAAGCAGGTGAGGTAAGGGGCCTCACAACACCTCAGACAAAGTTTGACAGCCAGCTAGCAACTTTGCAGGATAAGAGGAGGTGGAAACACTTGAAGATCAGGGGTATATCAGACTTCACTACTATGGCAGAGATGCCACACTTCCTATGCAGGTTGTTTATGGCTTTACTACCCCCTAAAACAGCAAAGGGTATTCGACTGGATGACATGTTTCGCCTACCCAAGCCTCAGTCTACTACTACCCCAGCTACCAGTGACCTCTTGGTTAAATTTCAAAATGGGCAAGATAGAGCAGCCATCTTACAAGCCACCGGGGGAAGACCCATATACCACTTTGAAGAAATGGATCTCACGTTCTCTGCTGAACTCTCTCAATCAACACTGCAGTGGTGAAAGTCACTGAGACCCCTAAGATCCACACTAATGTCCCAAGGCCTGAAGTATGGCTGGGGCACGCCTAGTAAGCTGATATTCCAGCACAATGGTGCAGAACACAGAATCACAGAAACATCTGAAATATCCTGTCCTCCCTGGGACCTGGTCCTAACCCTCGACCCGCTACAACCACGTGGAATCCCGCCACTGTGGTCCCGTTCACTCCTTGACCCCGAGGAGCAGCAGGAGTAGCCATCACCTGAATACAGCACTATTGGTGTTGGGACTTGTCCCCTTTCTCTTCCTTTCACTTTACTTTTCATTAATGCTTTTTTTGTTTGTTTGTTTAAAAATTGTGCAATTATCCGATTTTGTTAATGTTCTTCATGGATCATCAGTCCTATAACCATTCTGCGCCACAGTTGTCACACTCATGAGCCCTCGCCTTGAGTTAACCTTGAGCTTGCTACCTAGACACCACAGAGATCCACAAAACATTACGGCGCAGGAAAATTTAGAAATTTAAACTGGTTTCTGTTATTAGTTTTGCACCAACACCATCCACCTGTTGCAGCTCACTCTCTTAAGCCACGCTCTGCAATTCATGCACAGAAATTACGTCATCAGTCTACATGAAATTAAGAATATAATAAGGAACATGTTAACTGTTATTATAAAAATGTGCCAATATCTAGACTGCCACACTACTGTTTATCAATTCTGTATCATGATTATGCCTGTCGTTGCTGTCGTGGCAAGACAAGCTTGTGTTATTACCTGTGCATGACAAAAATGTAAGATTTTTTTTAAAAGTACATATATCAAAGAAGCAGATGAATTATAATAACCAAAATATTAACATAAAAAGTAGGAATTCTGTAATGTGACAGTATTAAAACTGTGTTGCCATTACAATGCTGTACAGATACACTGTTATATGCAGTGCCATAATGACATGGTGTACAGCAATGTATCTCATGTTGTAGAGTAGGGGTGACCTGCCTTCAAAATGCTGTGAGCTGTAAATCAATTCACTAGAATCATGGAGTTAGTCATTATTTCTTAATAAACTATATAATTGTAACTTTTGCATGTAACTAGTGAATGTCTTTGACCATTTTAGATCTTCAATAGATTTCTCTCTCGTTATCTTCTCAATGATGAATAAGTGTAGTGCTATCCCAGAGAAACGCAAAATGAGCAGTAAAATAGACAAGAGAAACTTTAAAGTGTGCACAGATAGATGCTTTAGAAAGCATCCAGGACTAGCAGCAATAGCCTAAGTCTCAAGGGCAGATCCTAAATAGTTTTGTTTAAATGCATCATCATTTGATGGCTACGTCCCCATAATATTACTTACCGTAATATGGAATGTGTCTCCTTTTCATTTTACCTGATATTTTACCAGAAATTTGTTCCTTTTCCATGATTTGTAATGTAACTTGTTTCTCCTCTTGGTCCAGCGTTGGTCAGAGGCAACTTGTGTGCCTTGCTCGGGCTCTTCTCAGGAAATCCAAAATCCTCATCCTGGATGAAGCAACAGCTGCTGTAGATTTGGAAACTGACAATTTGATCCAGAAAACGATTCGCAGTGAATTCTCAGACTGCACAGTGCTTACCATTGCACATAGATTAAACACCATTTTGGACAACAACAGGTGAGAAAGATTGTTACACTGAGTCCTCATCACACAAGCACACAACCTCTCTGTGGAACAGGCAAGTCTGAAATGTCAGTGTCACTTACAGTAACGTTTTGACAAAGACCCAGTGTCGAAATGTTGCTGTAACCTTGCTCCAATAAACTTGCCTTGCTGAGCTTAGAAGTGCCTGGACCGTTTTTCTTTCTTTGGATTTAACCTTGTGGGGATTGTGCTAGCTCCTGGTCTTGTTGCACCCAACTTTAGCTCAATCAGGGCTGGATTAACATAGGGGCTGATGGAGCTGCAGCTCCAGCCCCAGGCCCAGGCCCATATAATAGGCCCATTTAAAAAATATATATATTATTTTTTTTTATTTTTATTTTTTACACACTACTCTTGGGTTTGCCACCTGACTGGTATTTTACCAGCACAGCCGGTATTTGGGGCTGCCTGGCCGTGCCAGTATTGCAGTAATACCGGCAATACAAATGCAGATATTTTTCTCAGTATAAATGGAGATTACTCTGCAATACCAGCACTAGCCAGTAGGGGTCACTGTGTGTGGAGAGAGGCAGGGATAGGAAGTTACAGCATATCCCTCCCTGCCTCTCTTACTCACTGATCCGCGGGGGAACAGCTACACAGCGTAGAGAGTTCAGACAGCAGCTCTCAGTCTGCAGACAGACAACAGCTCAGGGAAGTGAAGTGAAGGATGGGTGGGAAAGGCAGCAGGGAAACATGGGAACACTGAGACACTAGGGGACACTGAGACATAGGGACACACTAGGGACGCATTGTCTCCATGTCTCCCAGTGTCCCTATGTCTCCCAGCCAATGTCCCTAGTATCTCAGTGTCCCCATGGCTCCCAGTGTCTCCCAGTGTCTGTGTCCCCATGTCTGTGTCCCTAGAGTCTCATTGTCCCCATGTGTCCCCAAATATCTGTCTCCCAGTGTCCACATGTCTCCCAGCCAGTGTCCCTAGTGTCTCAGTGTCGCAAAATGTCTGTGTCCCCATGTCTCCCAGCCAATGTCCCTAGTGTCTCAGTGTCTCCACGGCACCCAGTGTCCCCTAGTCTCCCATTGTATGTGTCCCCATGTCTCTCAGTGGCCCTAGTGTCTCAGTGTCTCCATGTCTCCCAGTGTCCATATGTCTCCCAGGCAATGTCCCTAGTATCTCAGTGTCCCCATGGCTCCCAGTGTCCCCTAGTCTCCCAGTGTCTGTGTCCCCATGTCTCTGTGTCCCTAGAGTCTCATTGTCCCCATGTGTCCCAGTGTCCCCAAATATCTGTCTCCCAGTGACCTCATGTCTCCCAGCCAGTGTCCCTAGTGTCTGTGTCCCAAAATGTCTGTGTCCCCATGTTTCCCAGTGTCCCCATGTCTCCCAGCCAATGTCCCTAGTGTCTCAGTGTCTCCACGGTACCCAGTGTCCCCTAGTCTCCCAGTGTATGTGTCCCCATGTCTCTGTGTCCATATGTCTCCCAGCCAGTATCCCTAGTGTCTCAGTGTCCCCATGTCTCCCAGTGCCCCAAAATTTTTCAGTGTCCCCATGTCTCCCAGTCTGGGTCCACAAGTGCCCCCATGTCTCACAGTGTCCTCAAGCCTCCCAGCCAGTGTCCCTAGTGTCTCAGTGTCCCCATGTCTCCCAGTGTCTGTGTCTCCATGTCTCTGTGTCCCCATGTCTCCCAGTCTCTGTGTCTCCATGTCTCTGTCCCCATGTCTCCCAGTGTCTCCATGTCTCCCCATGTCTGTATCTACAAGTGCCCCCATGTCTCTGTGTCCCATGGTGTCCCACTGTCCCCATGTCTCACCTTGTCCACGTGTCTCACTGTGTCCCCTAATATCCTAGTGACAAGGGAAACACCGAGACATGGGGACACTGGGAGAAATGAGGACACAGACACTGGAAGACTAGGGGACTGGGCGTCCAATTCTTTGGACAGACATGCCCCTTTTGGCAGTTCTGGTCACGTGATTCGCGTCAATGGCCCACCGTTTTACCCCGCCCATTGACTTCCTGCTTCACTGGACACTGCTGTTAGCGGGTATGGATTTACTTGAAAGATGAAAGCATAAATTAGAGAGAGATTAGCATAGAGTATGTGTATTCTTATAGCTGCATCCTTTGAGTTTCCCTCCAACACCATCTCCATTAGATACATGACGCTTGGGAGGTATGACTGTTTTAGTGTCTTTGCTCGATAAGATTCTGTAATTAGGCCCCATCATAATGGTCAGCACCAGGCCCACTGGGCTCTTAATCTAGCCCTGAGCTCAATTGATTGAGTACAGTTACTATAAATCTGGTTGTCACTCACATTGACACAACAATTTCTCCAGGATTATAAACATGATGCGCTAATAGGGGAGGTTAAAGGTTCTGTTGTAGTCGAGGTAGTTGGTGTTGAAGGACTTAGGTTAGGGTAAAAAAACGCTGTCGATTTTAACTCTCATCATTCTATGTTTCAGTCTGCAGCATAAGCCAGATGCCCCATAAATATACCTAACCATGCATCAGGGTTATACTTCTGTATTCTACAGCATTACATTACTGCGTACATCAGTGTACTTGGTGCTACACCCTGTTAGTATCAACAGCTTTGTAACACAGCCATCGTATGTTTAATGTGCAACATTGCAGTATTGCTAATAAATGGCTGTTAAGTTTGTGTTGTATTTTTTTTATCATCATCAATATTCTTACGTACTGCTTTAGAATTTCCAATATCCAAAAAATAAATAGGAACTACTTTGCCAAGTCCAAGTCCAAGTTTTAAAAAAAAGCTTGACAAAGGCTATTGTCACCTGTCCTTTTTTTTTTTTTTTAAATATATATATATATATATAGATATAGACCACAGTGTAGTAGTGCTGGGCATGTGTTGGGGGAGGAGTTTCATACTGAGAATTTGAAATGTTGGCTAAATAAATCCCCTTTCTTTTTTATCATAGGGTAATGGTTTTGGACGCAGGGAATATTGTTGAATTTGGAAGCCCAGATGAGCTCTTTAAACGTCAAGGAAACTTCTATTCTATGGCCAAGGATGCTGGTATCGATAGTGCTTCAAGTACTGTATTTTAGAAACAGACGTGCTGCAAATTGCAAAAGGCAAAGAATATGGAAATGTGTGCCGGCAGCTCAGACATCACATCACATCACATAACACAACAAAACCATGTCCACATAAATGCAACGTGACAAAGGAGCTAATCATTTGGACAAAGTCCTTAACTGAATGGACTAAACAGGAGTGGTAATGCTGTCGTTGTCTGCCATTAAACTTTATTTCAGTGATGTGTTGGCACACTGTGTTCATAAAACTCTGGCAGCATTCACGTGGTGTCATCAGCACTTACTCCAAATGACTGCAGGCTAAATATGACTTCCACGCTGTGTTACCTGTTAATAAGGTGGCCAGGAGTAGGTATGTTTTAATTATGAGAGAAACTGTTATTATTAAGAAATTGGGGTGCATATGATGTAACCAGTCAATAAACCCATGTTTTTATTTATACTATTTTCACGTTTGTTGCTCTGTTGGAAACACCTTGAATGTTAAAAATCCAAATAGAATGTGAATATTCTGATATACTTTGTTGCTCTAAAACATTTTGGGTGGCAAATGGCAATACTTTGGTATGCTGCATGCCTCATATTAATGTTCTTTTCATTTGTATTTGAGGTGCGCATGGGGTGTGTTTTCCTAAAACTTCTGAAACCTGATTAAGTATCTATAGGATGAGTAAAGGCAGATCAGCAATGTCAGCCCAGGTACGCATCAGCAACTATTAATTCATTTTCTGAAGCAGGCCAAAAAAAAAAAAAAGAGAGAATGAAGCTTCCGTATAATTTAACAGGGTCCGAGTGCTGAGATAGAGATGAGAGAAAGTGGCAGGACAGACTGAATATTGACAGGTTCCGAGGGCTAAAAAGAGCCAAATTCAAACTGGAGGAAGTAAAGGAGCATTATAATAACCGCACGTAGCAAGCATGTTGGATAAACCCCCTCCAAATCCTTTATTAGATTTTAAACAAAGGAACATGTTTAACCATTTTATTACGGTCGCACAGTGTTCTTCAGTATAGTGTGAATTGTCAGAATTTAATGTGAATTACTTTTCAGGAGAAAAATGACAGAACTTAAACTATGGACAATTTTTCCAGTTTGGCTTTTCTGGGAGAGAAAATGTTTCAATTCTGCCAGCTGTTACAGCTGGACAATTCCTGCAGTTGAATTTTCAATTCATATTTAGCTAATAATCCCCCCACCCCAAGTAAGCACAGCAACTCACACTATACTGAATGGTCCTGACAAAACAAAGTGCATTACCAAACTCTTCTGGTGAATGGGATTTAGCTTTGGATACTACAAGCTTGCTTGCACAAAATGTGTTATACAATTTTTCTCTGTGTACAGGCCCGGACTGCAAAAGCCCGGTGGGCCGCGGTGGCCATGGGCCGAGGCCGGCAGGGGAGGTCCCAGGATCTCCCCTGCCGGTCTATGCAGGGCCGGCACTCTCCTAGCGCCGGCCCCGCTGTTTTCCATGGAGGGCTGGTGGGGAGATCAAAGATCTCAGATCTGGCCGCCGGCGGGGAGAGAGGGAGGGAGCCAGCCAGCCAGGAGAGGAAGACCCGGCGGAGCTCTAACTTGCAGCTCCGCCGGGTTCCTCTCGCGAGATCCAGCGCGTTGCTATGCG
This sequence comes from Pelobates cultripes, assembly GCA_933207985.1. Classification (NCBI taxonomy): domain Eukaryota; kingdom Metazoa; phylum Chordata; class Amphibia; order Anura; family Pelobatidae; genus Pelobates; species Pelobates cultripes. Next base: position 81,893,144 of record OW240922.1, read on the forward strand.
GATCTCGCGAGAGTGAACTCTAGCCCTACAGGCTAGAGTTCACTCACCCACGAGGTGCCAGCGTGACGGTCCCCCCCTCCCAGGCTAAAGGTAAGAAGGGAGGGGGGGATTTAATGCCTGGTTTTTGGGGTGTTTTTTTTTTTGCCCCCCAACACACACAATCCATTCTAACATTTATACAGCACTCTCACACCCATCACACACAGCACTCTCACACCCATCACACACAGCACTCACATCACTCTCACACACATCACTCACAGCACTCACACCCATCACACACAGCACTCTCACACATCACACACAGCACTCTCACACACAGCAATCACACACATCACACACAGCACTCTCACACAGCACTCTCACTCACAGCACTCTCACAGCACTCACAGCACTCTCACACACAGCACTCACATCCATCACACAAAGCACTATCACACAGCACACCACACACACACAGCACTCCCCACACACGCACTCCACCACATCACCTCACACACAGCACTCACACAGCACTCTCACACCCATCACACACAGCACTCCTCACACACAGCACTCACACCCATCACACACAGCACCTCACACAGCACTCTCACACCCATCACACACAGCACTCTCACACACAGCACTCTCACACCCATCACACACAGCACCTCTCACACACAGCACCCTCACACCCATCACACAGCACCTCACACAGCACTCTCACACCCATCACACACAGCACTCCACACAGCACTCTCACACCCATCACACACAGCACCTCTCACACACAGCACTCTCACCCATCACACACAGCACTCTCACACCCATCACACACAGCACTCTCACACCCATCACACACAGCACTCTCTCACCCATCACACACAGCACTCTCACACACATCACTCACACCCATCACACACAGCACTCACACCCATCACACACAGCACTCTCACACACAGCACTATCACACACAGCACTCACTCACAGCACTCACACACCCATCACACACCACTCTCACACACAGCACTCTCACGCCCATCACACAGAGCACTCTCACACAGCACACACTGCTGTGTGTGAGAGTGCTGTGTGTGATGGGTGTGAGAGTGCTGTGTGTGAGTGCTGTGAGTGAGTGCTGTGTGTGATGGGTGTGAGAGTGCTGTGTGTGATGGGTGTGAGTGATGTGTGTGATAGTGCTGTGAGTGAGAGTGCTGTGTGTGATGGGTGTGAGTGGTGTGTGAGAGTGCTGTGTGTGAGAGTGCTCTCTCACACACAGCACTCTCACACACAGCACTCACACCCATCACACACAGCACTCTCACTCACAGCACCCACACCCATCACACACAGCACTCTCACACACAGCACTCTCACTCACATCACACACAGCACTCTCACACACAGCACTCTCACACACAGCACTCTCACACACACACAGAACCCCCTCAACACACTGCACCACACACATACACAATACTTCCAAATATATATATATATATATATATATATATATATATACACACACACACACTACACTATTAACATACACACTCTGGATCCCCTATACACACACTAGACTCACTCACAGTTCTCACACACATCACTCACAGCACTCTCACACCCATCACACACATCACTCACAGCACTCTCACACCCATCACACACAGTACTCTCTCACACACAGCACTCTCACACCCATCACACACAGCACTATCACACACAGCACTCACACCCATCACACACAGCACTCTCACACCCATCACACACAGCACTCTCACACCCATCACACACAGCACTCTCACACACACATCACACACAGCACTCACACCCATCACACACAGCACTCTCACTCACAGCACTATCACACACAGCACTCACTCACAGCACTCACACAGTACTCTCACACACCACTCTCACACACAGCGCACTCACAACCATCACACACAGCACTCTCACACCCATCACACACAGCACTCTCACGCACATCACTCGCACCCATCACACACAGCACTCTCACACACAGCACTCTCACACCCATCACACACAGCACTCTCACACACATCACTCACAGCACTCTCACACACATCACTCACAGCACTCACACACATCACTCTCGCACACACGGCACTCTCACACACACACAGAACCCCCTCAACACACTGCACCACACACATACACAATACTTCCAAAAAAATATATATATATATATATATACACATACACACACACACACTACACTATTAACATACACACTCTGGATCCCCTATACACACACTAGACTCACTCACAGCACTCTCACACACATCACTCACAGCACTCTCACACCCATCACACACTGTACTCTCTCACACACAGCACTCTCACACCCATCACACACAGCACTCTCACACCCATCACACACAGCACTCTCACCCATCACACACAGCACTATCACACACAGCACTCACACCCATCACACACAGCACTCTCACACCCATCACACACAGCACTCACACACACAGCACTCACACAGTACTCTCACACCACTCTCACACACAGCACTCACACCCATCACACACAGCACTCTCACACCCATCACACACAGCACTGTCACACCCATCACTCACACACAGCACTCTCACACCCATCACACACAGAACTCACACACAGAACTCACACACCCATCACACACCACTCATCACACACAGCACTCACACCCATCACACACAGCACTCTCACACCCATCACACACAGCACTCTCACTCACAGCACACACAGCACTCTCACACCCACCACACATAGCACTCTCACACACATCACTCACACCCATCACACACAGTACTCTCTCACACACAGCACTCTCACACCCATCACACACAGCACTCTCACACACATCACTCTCGCACACACGGCACTCTCACGCACACACAGAACCCCCTCAACACACTGCACCACACACATACACAATACTTCCATATATATATATATATATATATATATATATATACACACACACACACATATACACACACACTACACTATTAACATACACACTCTGGATCCCCTATACACACACTAGATTCCTTGTAAGCAAACACATACTGCACCCCTAAACACACACTACATCACCTATATACACACACACTATAGCCTGTATGCACACACTTGCTATATCCCCAATACACACATTCTCTACAGCCCATAGCCACATATGCATCACATTACACCACTTTACACTACAAACACAACATGACTAAAACCAACCTTATTACACAATACCACACCACAATCAGCTCACTCTACACACACGCAATACCACAAGCAGGCTCCAAACACATGCACAATACTCTTTCCTGGCCCTTTTGTCTCCTGGTATCCATTTATAGAGACACCAGAGACAAGTTGAAGGAAACACAGTGCAAGCATGTTATTAAATTTGCTTGCACTGTGCAGAACAAATACAGAGTATTTTTCATGCTAGAGCTCTTCAGCAGAGTTCTGTGCATGGTCTGCCCTGGGGAGAGTATTGAACCAACATGCTCATTTCTTTGAGAGGGGGCGGTTTGTCATTGGTGATGACAAAACACACCCCTCTGCTCACACTTCTTAGTGGGCCGCTGTAGCAAAAATGCCCGTAGTCAATTTTTCTCCTCCCAGTCCAGCCCTGTCTGTGTATGAAAGAAAAGGGGGGAAGACATACAATGTTCAAAGACTAACCTTTATCTCTCAAATAAAAGTTCATAACAAGAAAACCCTAGTGTGTCTTGCATTTTGTATCTATGTGAATTGTTCTATACATCTTGTCATTGTATATCATTGCTATGGCAAGAACTATCTGTAAAACACATTACAAGGACACAGGCAGTGGGTGAGACTGTGCACGCTCCTATTTTGTTAGCGTAAACAATGTGCTACAGCCCAGACAACTTATAAGCTTTTTATATTGAGCGTGGCAGCTAAATTGAAATGTAAGGATTGGGGACAGTTTTATTCATTATGAAGTAAATACAGACATTAGCAGTTTATGGAAGGGGCATACACACTAAAGCATGCTGCGTCAGTGCCTTCCTAATCAGACTATAAGCAGCTGCCCACAAATGGTTTCTGTAATGTTCCTGAAGGCCCCATTACAGACACAAGTAGTGAAAATGTTTTGCTGAATGTATATTGTTATAGCTTAGCGTTAAAGAAGGGGTTATTGATGGAAGAATGGCTATTGCTCTGTATATGTTCAGATCCGTGAAAAAGGTTAACAGATACAAAATAAATTATTTTTTAAATTGCTAAGTAACTTCTATGGAAAAGCATTATTGAAAGATATTATATAGGTATCCACTTGTTATTAATGGCGGCCAGAAATGTTTGCTGTAGAGAAAGCATGTCAAACTCGCGGCCCACAAGGGACATCTTTGCGGCCCGGAGCGCCGCAAGTACGTGCCCAGTGTTCCAAGCAGAGTAGGCACCTGCTTTCCCCACATTACAGGTGCCTACTCAGCTATAATTTACCCGGCCGGGGAGGAGGGCCAGTGAGGGAGCTCAGTGTTCCTGCTCCTGACTGCTCCCTAATGCGCGCCTTCTGTAGTGACACTGGGCGCTGGAATATGACGTCATATTCTGGCACCACTAAACCGCACGAGGGAGCAGTGAAGAGCAGATAGAAGGACCCCAGGGAGATGCCCCACATCGGCTTCAAAAGGTAGGGAGCAATAAAGAAAAGTATGTGTGTGTGTGTCTGTGTGTTGGTCAGTGTTGCATTGGCTGCGATTGGTCAGTGGCGTACCTGGAGGTGCATGGAGGCACGCAATGCCACATTCCGACGTGACATCAACGTGCTCCACCTTCACTGGGTTTCAAGAAGTAGCAGGAGGATCAGATCTGGCACAGGGTGCGGACGGCACCATTTGGGGTATACCAGAGGCCAGACTCCGGAGTTGCATACTGGCAGCGGCAATGTGAGTGGAGTCTGCTTGTTGGCTAGATGGGGGTGCTGGGATGTAGTATATGGGGGGGGACTGGGATTTAGTATAGGGGGTGCTGTGGTTTAATAGAGGGAGATGCTTTTTTTTTAATACTGTAATTTTCAAAATAAACCTACGTTTCTATGAAAATTTAAGGTTTTTTTTTTTGTGGCCCACGTAAACTTAAACCTTGTTTACGTGGCCCGTACTAGACTTTGAGTTTGACATGCTTGCTGTAGAGTATAAAGTGCTTGCCCTCCATCTTCTCATGTTTCCAATCATGCTCCATCCATCACACAACTTGCATGTTTGTCTCTAACCCCCCCATGCTCGGATTCACACGTGGGCCCCCACACACAATATTACAACTATTTACACACTGACACATGCACACATCTTGACACACACTGGCATAAACACAACGTGACACAGATGCACACTGGCGCATAAACACAACGTGACAGATGTACACTGGCATATAAACATAACTTGACACAGATACATGCACTGGCACAGATACCCAAACGGGCGCACACACACTCAATCTTCTTTCCTTTTGGGGTCTGGGCAGGAGCTGATGGGAGTGATCATGCAGCAAAAGCTCACTCCAGCCTCTCCATGCTGAATGTGGTGTTGATGCAGGGGTCAAGTCCTGGGGAAAAAAGTGTGGGAACTCACCCAAGATTCCCCCCCCCCCCCCCCTTAAAAAATAAAATAAAATACACTCCTATGCATATAGTGCAGTGCAGGGTGTGTATAATGAATGTAGTGTGTTTGTAGTGAATGCAGAGTATGAATAATAAATGTAGTGTATTTGTAGTGAGTGCAGAGTGTGTATAATGAATGCAGTGTGTTTTTAGTGAGTGCAGAGTGTGTATAATGAATGTAGTGTATTTGTAGTGAGTGCAGTGTGTATAATAAATGTAGTGTGTGTTTGTAGTGAGTGCAGTGTGTATAGTGAATGCAGTGTGTATAGTGAAGTGT
>OW240922.1:81899149-81947239 GCA_933207985.1 Pelobates cultripes
AAGTTGATTATTAGGGACAGCCACTAAATGTTTATTTTAGTCACTAATCAAGTAATAACCAATAGAGGAACAAAGTTAATAATCTATATATTTTTAAGCCTGGTTCTTCCAGACTTATTGATATCAGTTACTGATGGAGACAGACCAGCTACCTGTATTGGAGTGAGAGATCTCTGCCTCTGTCATTGATCCTAGGTGAGACTGATTAGGTTATTGCTGTGCCAATCCAATACCAGTTGCCACCTACACAAACTCTGAGTGGAAGACAGATAGCCTGTGTCATTGCTCCTAGTTTGGGACTTGTTTGGTAATATGTGCCTTGCCCTTGCAATTGTTAAAATGATCCAAGTGTGAGACAGGTGAGGTGGTTAGGTTACTGCACGGGTAGGACATCTTTTAGTAGTGCTGTACCAAAAGAAGATATTGAAACCCTTTTGGAGTGCCAGTGCTATTTTTGTTAAATTGTGGGGTGTATGTTGCAGTATTCTGCTTGTGTTATTTATGGGTGCTACAGTTGCTTTGTAACATTGTATCTGTGTTTATGTGGGCTGTTATACTGCATATGTTCATGAGTAGTTTGTGGTAATGTGTATGATACCTATGAACCGGGGCTGCTTGTGGAATTGTGTGTCTGGATAATTTGTCACAATATGTTTGGTGTGTGTATGTGTGGGGTTGCTTGTGGTAACAAACGTGAGAGGCTGCTTGTGAGGTTGTGTGCATATATGTGCATTAGTAGTGGTGTTGTTTCTGGTCACTGTGAGTTTTTGTATGAGGTGAGGCCAGGGCCGGACTGGGCCACCGGGATACCGGGAAATTTCCCGGTGGGCCGCAGCAACTGGGGCTGGGCTGACAGCCCTAATTAGTGATCAGGCTCCTATAATCCCAGCCGGCCATGTGTGAGCTATGCGGCCGCACAGGGCCCCATGGGAGCAGGGGGAGCCAGGCGGCCGGCACAGCTCACATATGGCCGGCTGGGATTATTTAAAAAAAAAAAAAAGAATATTGCGGCGGGGACGGAGCTTAGTGTGAGGCGGAGGCGGAGCTTAGTTACAGCAGGGCGGAGCTTAATGTGCGGCAGGGGAGGGTCTTCCTGTGCGGCGGGGGCCCTTTTAACTGCAGCATGGGAAGCAGGAAGGAGTCCCTGCTTCCCCAACAACAAGCTTGCAGGAGCTCCATGGGATGTGGAGGTAAGAAGCAGGTCAGTGTGTATGTGTGACTGCCTGTGAATGTATGACTGTGTGACTGTGTGTGTGACTGCCTGTGTGTGTGTGTGTGTGTGTGTGTGTGTGTGACTGTCTGCCTGTGTGTGTGTGGCTGTCTGTCTGTGTGTGTGTGTGTGTGTGGCTGTCTGCCTGTGTGTGTGTATGTGGCTGTTTGTCTGTGTGTGTGTGTGTGGGCTGTCTGCCTGTGTGTGTATGTGTGTGACTGTCTTACTTACTGTGTGTGTGTGATGGCCAGGCAATACGTATCAGTGTAGCACAAGTTCAGTTACGTATTGCTAAATAAATAAAACTTAACCTTTATTAATAATAGGTAAAATAATATAATGCAAACACAAAAATTAAAAAAAAAAGTATAATGAAAATGAGGAGTGCCACCACAATCACTGTGGATGTGGACAATGAAAGTCAATCATATGTTGTCCTCCCTGAGGGCTTTATTGAGTGATAGAGGAGACCTTCTAAAAGACAAAGTGGCATCAACAAAACAAGAACATATTCGCTGTGTAGCCACGTTTGATTCTGGATGGGACCAGACCAAACGGATACTAGGCAGGTTCTGGCCTCTGATCTCACAAGATCCCCAACTCAAGGGCGTTGTGACTCCATTCGTTTCCCTCACTGCACGAAGAGGTAGAAATCTAAAAGAAGTTTTGGTTCCCAGCCATTTGTCCACCAAAAGTGCCAGTACAAATTGGCTTTCCGTGCAGGGCACCTACCAATGCGGCAGGTGTGTGGCCTGTCAGTACATGATGAAAGATTCAAAAATCCTTTTAGACTCGACTGATAAATCAGTGTGTCAGGTTAAACAATTTTTTAATTGCAATACGAAGGGGATTATATATTTGCTGACATGTGTATGTGGCCTTAGATATGTGGGGAAAACCATCCGCCCCTTTAAGAGGCGTGTTATGGAACACATACATTCAGTCAGAAATTTCAGAGATACCCCGGTTTCTAGACACATTAGAAATTATCATCATGGTGACACGCGAGGGATCAAATTTGCAGGTGTTGAAAAGGTGCAATTGGGTCGTAGAGGATGTGACCTGGACCGTACCCTCCTCAAAAGAGAATGCTTTTGGATCTATAAATTCAATACATTTGCCCCCAATGGATTAAATGAAGGGTTTACGTTCACTCCCTTCATTGAATAATGAGTTACACAGTGAATAATATTTAACATCATGAGTAATGCAATATTACTTGATTTATATATACTCTAATTTTTGTAAATACTTTCGTTATTTGTTGATTAAATATGGATTGTAATGTCTCTTTTCCCCCCAATTATATGTGGAACTCAAGCGTTGTCACCTGATCAAAACATTAGTGTTTAATAATATCTATATACTATCCCAACTATGAGTGATCAGGACCAAAGATTTCTAACAGATAGTCACATTTCCCCTTCTGTGTTAGTAAAAACATGTTTTTCTCATGTTCTGTCCCTTTAACTAACAAGTACATAATTCTTGTAAATAGTTCACTTTATTTTATCTTATTTCATCTTGTTCATTTAATTTGATTTATCATATAATTAATGAACAGTTTACCCACTTTAAATATCTGTTTCATTTAACCATGTGAATGACCAGTTGAACATTTAGGTGATGGCTCCCCAGGGGCACATTTGCATGCTCTGTCAATCACTCTTTGACTCACACAAGGGGACGGTACCTGTTTGAACGCCGTTTCGGCGCGAACAGGTTTGACACGCCCACATATTTTCAGACTCGGTACACCTATATAAGAGCCGGGCAGGGGATAGACTGTTGCTTTACCTCTGACGAAGGCGCATTAGAGGCGCTGAAACGTGTGTTAGGTAGTCTAGTTTGGAGTTGCCACAAGCGTTAGGTTCTAGCAAGTGATTACTAGTTCAAGGGCGTTGAGGGAACGTGAGGAGGGAAGGGATTTCTTGTTCATCTATGATATATGAGTCACTCTTTATTTCGCCAGTCTCCTCCATTTATGCTACAGTGGCTTTTTTCTTGTAATACTATCCAGTTTAATTATCCCACAATATAGGGGCTACTGCTACAAGTGCAATTTAGTTTCTACTTGCACTACATACTTTGTTACTGTCTGCCACTGTGCATATTAGGATTTTACCTTCCTTTACAGGAGTGGTTCATAGTGACTCAGAGGATTTTCTCTATTCATCTATTTTTCCTTTTCCTTTTTCTCTCCTCTATATATCCTGCCCTGTCTAGTTAATAACCTCCTTGTTTGATACCTATCTGTAAGTGGTCTTGGAGGTCAACATATGATTGACTTTCATTGTCCACATCCACAGTGATTGTGGTGGCACTCCCCATTTTCATTATACTTTTTTTTTTTTTTTTGTGTGTGTTTGCATTATATTATTTTACCTATTATTAATAAAGGTTAAGTTTTATTTATTTATTTTTAGCATTACATCAAGGATGGGGTTTCCTCTATTGGTTGACTTAGTGTAGGGACGAGGAGTCTCCTCTTCTCTCCCTAGGTCTTCCTCTTTTTGTATTTTTTCTCAAACATATGTGAGGGTTATCCCCTCTCAGGATCCCCCTGACACACTCATAGGCTGGTTGTCTTTGGCCACTGGCTTTCTTCTCTCACGTTTACAGTTTGCACAAGAGCACCTGGATGTTCCACAACAGTACTGGCAAAATATTCTGTGGACAGATTAAACCAAAGTTGAGTTGTTTGGAAGAAACACACAACACTATGTGTGGCGAAAAAAAGGCACAGTACACCAACATCAAAACCTCATCCCAACTGTGAAGTATGGTGGTGGGGGCATCATGGTTTGGGGCTGCTTTGCTGCGTCAGGGCCTGGATGGATTGCTATCATTGAAGGAAAAATGAATTCCCAAGGTTATCAAGACATTTTGCAGGAGAACTTAAGGCCATCTGTCTACCAGTTGAAGCTCAACAGAAGATGGGTGTTGCAACAGGACAATGACCCAAAGCATAGAAGTAAATCAACAACAGAATGGCTTAAACAGGAGAAAATACGCCTTCTGAAGTGGCCCAGTCAGAGTCCTGACCTCAACCCGATTGAGATGCTGTGGTATGACCTCAAGAAAGCGATTCACACCAGACATCCCAAGAATATTGCTGAACTGAAACAGTTCTGTAAAGAGGAATGGTCAAGAATTACTCCTGACCGTTGTGCCCGTCTGATCTGCAACTACAGGAAACGTTTGGTTGAAGTTATTGCTGCCAAAGGAGGTTCAACCAGTTATTAAATCCAAGGGTTCACGTACTTTTTCCACCTGCACTGTGAATGTTTACATGGTGTGTTCAATAAAAACTTGGCAACATTTCATTCTTTGTGTGTTATTAGTTTAAGCAGACTGTGATTGTCTATTGTTGTGACTTAGATGATGATCAGATCACATTTTATGACCAATTTGTGCAGAAATCCAAATCATTCCAAAGGGTTCACATACTTTTTCTTGCAACTGTATAAACACATTTCATTAAATATGGAAGATGTAATTAAAACCATATTGCATCCTGGGTTAAAATTTACTCAAAACTCCCCACTAGCTGTATATAGCTCCACAAATGCCAGCTCTATCGGTCATTGCCTTTGGATTCAGAACGTGATAAAGCTTGATGGGTGCAAAGCCCCCTAATGAGCTTAGCTCCAAAACAGCCAGAGCTGTCCTGTGTTTGTAGTTATATGGATGATTAACGATACATAGCTGTTAGTCAATTTTTAAAAGATACACATTGATTGCATGACTCACTGTACTATCCATTATCAAATGTTTGCAATATAGTGCCTATAAATAAGCCCTAGAGGTTTAAACAAAAGTCAGAATATGAAATGGGCATGTTGTGGTTTGCTAGTCCAAAGTAGTCAACAAGTTTTTAAAACTCAAAAATTACCTGATGTTGTTTGATCCTGATGAAAGTCCTCTGTGCAGGACTGAAATGTTGATCGCCTTTTAGATATTTATTAATAAATTTTGGACTTAAAATCTGTGAGTGCAGCTACCTATTTGGAAGAATGGATATTACAGCCTTGGCTTGCTAGCACCCGGTTACAAAGGGACACTAAAGCGTGAGTGCAAGAGCATTTTTGTATTTTTTTTGTATATATATATATCTCAAAGTACAGTAACAATAAAATTATAGATGTATGATATATGTATAATGTATCAAAAATGCTTTAATTATTTTATAATATATTCATTACATGCTTTTATTAAAACTTCCATTTCCACTTTTTTTAGGACTGCATAGCACGCCCATCATCATTAATAGGTTAAAAGTAACTTGAATCTTTTTTTTTTTTCTTCAACCTAGATTACAATGTAACTACAATTAAAATATTACAAGGCTCTCAAAATCCCCTATTCCAAGTGAAAAACCTGGGGATTTTGTCATGCTTAGCTCCAGTTATGGAGGAAGGGGGGGTGGGCGGAAGGGGCGGGGGGGGAGACATGAATAATGAACTATTTTGGAAAGCTAATATAATTAGATGAGGGATACTTTTTACTGTTTTTATACTGATATATATTTATAGAACGAGTAAAATTTATAGTTTTACCCTCTGGATGCAAAACATTTAGCCATACATAAACAATATGAATTATAAGATTAATAATGTTTTGTTTATGTTCTGCAATGACAAAATGCAGTTGCATTAATGCATGTAGTATAGTAGATGAACATGTTGAATGAAACCATATGTGCTGTCTTGCATTGTAGAATAACTCCCTGCTGGAGAGGCCGGATCCTGATTTGACGTTGTGCTTTGAACAAACTGTACTAGTTTGGATTCCACTTATCTTCTTCTGGCTCTTTGCTCCCTGTCAACTTCTTAAACTGTGTAAAAAAGGAAAAGTTAAATCCCCCATCACTAAACTTTATATAGCTAAGCAGGTAAGTCCACGCTGTTATGCTAAAGTGCAAAAAATATAATTAATTTGAAGGAAAAAAATGACTATTTGGATTGGAGACTTATTTATTTAGCTATTTATTTTGAAATCTCCAAACAGTAGAAGATTAATGAAGAAAATAAAATGTTCTATATTTCTGCAACCATTTCATTTGTTTCAGAGCCTCACATTATTACTTCTTCTTACATCCTTGGCTGGAATAGGACTTACTGTGTCGGACCATGTTAATGGGAATTCTTCCTCTCAGTTTTTACCTACTGTTCTATATGTCAATCCCTCACTCTTTGCTGCCACATGGGTAAGGAATTCTCTTTATTTTTCCTGCATATATGTAGATATGTCTGTTAAGGTTTCTGCTCTTTGACTAATAATGTCCAATTTCTTTTATTTAGATAATGGTGCTAATTATTCATCACAGTCGGCGCTACTGTATCAGAAAGGATTCTGGAGTCCTCTTTACTTTTTGGACAATGTCTGTAATTTCTGGAATTTTCCCATTTCAGACTATAACTCGGAAGTTATTGCAGGTCAGAAGTAAAATCTTATATTAATGGGTATTTTTGTAATCTATGTATGCTATTAAAAGACTACTAAGGGCACCCAGGCTACCTCTATCCAATGACATGGTCTGCGTGCAGTGGTCCTTTAGTTTCAAACTTGTAATGTAAAAGACTGTCTTTTAGAAGATACAAGAATGCTTACCTTTAACTATGCCTCTGCCTCTAATGGCTGCCTTCCATAAGTAGACATATTTAGAATACAGTAGATGTCACTAGAATTCAGGTGCCATTAGATGTCATTAGAATGCAGCGACTAATAGACTTCATTAGAATGCAGCAACTAATAGACTTCATTAGAATGCAGGGACCAATAGACTTCATTAGAATTCAGCGACTAATAGACTTCATTAGAATGCAGGGACTAATAGACTTCATTAGAATGCAGGGACTGATAGACTTCATTAGAATGCAGCGACTGATAGACTTCATTAGAATGCAGCAACTAATAGACTTCATTAGAATGCAGCGACTAATAGCCTTCATTAGAATTCAGCGACTAATAGACTTCATTAGAATGCAGGGACTGATAGACTTCATTAGAATTCAGCAACTAATAGACTTCATTAGAATTCAGCGACTAATAGACTTCATTAGAATGCAGGGATGAGTAGATGTCATGTTATATATGGTTATAACAATATCTATGCCAATAGATCCAGTAAACCCCTTACCAAAGCGTGCACACACATCTTCATGGGGGAGAGTGAGCACGGATGGAATAGTGCAATGAGGTTGTGGAGGAAAAAAAACAAAGCTACATTTCTGGGGGTAGAAATACAGAAGAGTGATGGGAAAGAAATTTAGGTTGTATATAAAGAACCTATGTCTTTTCATATTTCAGTCATTAACTAGTGCAGGGGTAGGCAACCTTCGGCACTCGTGTTGTGGTGGGCAACTTCTCCCATAATGCTCTTACAGCCTTAATGCTGGCAAAGCATTTGGGGAGATGTAGTCCATGTAAAAATATGGAGTGCCAAAAGTTGCCGACCTCTTTTCTATTCTGTTGATAAACCTCTAAATTTTAATTGTTCTCTTCGCTTTTTCTTCACTTGTTAGGGAGATGAGCTCGATATTGGCCGAGTGTGCCTGTTTTTCATCTCTTTTGGTCTTCAAATTCTTATATTGGTTATCTCTGCCATCTCAGAACAAAATGAGCTGACCAAGAAGGTACAGAAATAGCATGTGTCTGATAATGTTCTGTATCACATAAAAACATATAACTCATATCTATGTAACCAGTACGGACGATACTGTTAGAATCATGGGGAATTGAACAACTTGTAGAAATAATACGTTCAAGCACTTACTACGTTTTTATTAAAATTTCCATGTAATTCTTAATTACCATGCGGTAAAAAACAGTATTTGCTCATCCTATATTTAATAAAAGTAAACAATACATTTCCAATATGTATATCACTATCTCTCGATCTCTCAATACACATCTAAGGTTCGGCACACTCAACTTCAGACTAGCTTTAAAGCCCACTAACTTTTTTTATTAAAACACCAGAATTAAATAAAAGTAATAGGGATTTAGTTGTAGTGTATGATCATAATTTACATTAGACTGCCACTACATTAAAAAAAATTTTTTTTTTTTTTTTGGCAAGTCCTAATATATACCAAACTAATGATTGCTAAATACATAACGACAAGGAAGAATTCTGTGTTTTTCCGTGTATAAGACGCCCCTGTGTATAAGATGACACCTATTTTTTTAGCCAAAAAAATAAGAAATAAATATTTTAAACAACAGATATGACAACTTTGATATTTTCAAGGTGAACAACACACTTCTTATTCTCATGACTCCCCTTGGCTACGGTACTCTGTGAAGTTAATGGCTCAATAGTGCATGCTGAGAGACTACAGATACCACAATATAGCAGGTGGTGTGAGGGCATGCTGGGATATTAGTCGTATTCCCTCTGCTCCCTGATCCACATTTCCATCCCTATAAATTTAATCAGCAAACAAGACCTAGCTAAGGTGGAGCAAACCTTTATCTGGCTGCTCTTTTTATGGTGTTGCATGTCCCTTGAGCTCCCTTGGTGGTAAGTGCTGACGCCCCACACATACAGGGACCTCTTTCTCCTTGCCAAAACTTTCAAAAGTGGATCAGTGGGAGGGAAGCCAGGTATGTGTGTGGGCCGTGGCACAGTGAAACTCGGCAGGCATTATCTTTAGGCCCACATACAAGTGTTTATTTTAACCCCAGCAGTGACATTCCAAGTATAAGACGACCCCCAATTTAGAAATTTATGAAAAACCATAGTCTTATACAAGGAAAATTACATTATATACTGTGTAGTCACTTCACAGTATAACTGTAATGTTATACTGCAAACAAAAGCAATGTTGGCAATTAGTGTAAAACATTTAAATGTTTTTTTATATGCTATTTAATTTATCAACTTTTTGATTTCAGAATCCAGAGCTGACAGCATCATTTTTAAGTAGGATCACATTCAACTGGTATAACAGGTAACAATGCTTTAAATTATTTGCATTATTATGGTTTACATAAAAGCCATTAGCATGTACAGCAGTGCTATATAAGTGACTTATCAAAGAATAAAGGATTTTAAAACAGGGTTATAATATATCATGGCATACTGGCATAAGAGGTTACACTATAGTATCCTAGTCACTGTTTAGGTAACGAGCCTCTCCTCAAGGTTTAAAAAGTAATTTTACTTACCTTTTATCGCATGCCATGGTGATCTTTCTGCGGCACGCCACGGCTCTTTGACTGAGATCATCAAGCTTGATGATCTCAGCCAATCCAATACTTTCCCTGGCAAAACACAGATCTACACCAAGCAGATTGGGCTCAATGAGACCATCTGAATAGAATAGTTGAGTTTTACACGCCTCTAGTGATTGTCAGAATGGCAATGTTTTTCACTTGTGGGGTTAAAACGAAGGGGACTTGACATCCACTCAACTTCATTGAGATGAAGTGGTCTGAGTGTCTATAGTGTCCTTTTACGTTTTTTCCAGAGAAGTGCTCCATGTTGTTTGTCAACTGACCGCAGTGCAGTTTTGAGAAAAAAAATATCCTTTCATCTAGTGGAGACAAGTACACCAACCACAGAAACTTCGCTCCAGTAAGTACACCATTGACATAGTCGAAACATTTCATTTGGATGTGCAAATAAAGTATGGGTGCAAATCTTAAGCATTAAGATGCATGTCTCATTCAGGGCAGCTGTGGGTCTACAAATGACATTTAGAAACCCATATATTAGCCTCCAACTCTACTGGAAGGTAATATTATGCTTTTACAACCACTTTTAGTTCATTTTAATCATATATTGGATTCCAGCTTAATTTAGTTGTTTTGGTGTGTATAATCATTATATTCAGGCATTTTCATGCAAACACTGACTTTTTAGAGAAAAGGCAGTGTTTACATTGCCCCTAGGGACACCTCAAAGTGGCCACTCCTCAGATGGCCACTGGTGTTGCTTCCTGGCTCAGTGTTGCACAATAGGCAGCTCTGCCGTTCAGCGTCCCACGCTCTGCACCCCCTTGCTGATTTTAGCCAATCCAATGCTTTCCCTATAGGAAAGCATTGGATTGGCTAAAAATAGGCAATTCTGGTGTCACCAAAACAGCGTTGCCAGTGCTGGCAGAACCGCACAGCGCTGGAAATAAGGTGAGTTTTTCATGCTTTTAAGGGGAGTAAGCGGAGGGGGGGGGGGGGTCAAGCCACCTTAATGGTGGGTTTTGCACTACAGGGTCAGGAATACAGGTTTGTGTTCTTTACCCTATTGTGTTTCTTTAAATTTGAGATTGGAATTATTTTTCTAACTTTTCAAATTAATTCCTTTTAAGTTATGACATAGTAAAGCTGAATGGATAAATGCAGCCACTGTTAAGGACAAATTGCCTTCTTCTCGCCACTGTACTGACAGGGTTTTTTTGTTTGTTTTTTTTAAAACTATTTAAAGAACACTTTAAGCTGGAGTTGACCTCCTCCCCCATTTTATAGAAAAAAATATATAATTGCACAATAAATGGATACTTTGGATTGAAATTCTCGCTTTTGCTGCAAAGCCCCTATGTTTGCAGCTTCTGCAGTGATCTTTCTCCAAATCAGGAAGTGGCTTTGTAAATCCTGCTCCTACTTACTTAGTTGAAATGTGTAAGTTTTTATTTCTTTGGGCTTGGAATGTTTTTTTCAATGGATATATTTCAATGTACATTTATGTGAGAATATTATTACTTTTTATTACTAGAATTATTGTAAAAGGATACAGGCATCCGCTAGAGTTGCATGATCTCTGGGAATTAAAGAATGAAGATAAGACTAAAGCCACTTATGATGTATTCGAGAAGCACATGAAGAATGAACTGACAAAAGCAAAGGCAAATTTACAGAAACGAAAAGAAATCAGAAAATACAAGGATAGTGCCATTGAAATGAATGGACTGGGAAAGGCACAAAGCCAAGACGTCTTGGTCACGGTAGCTATCTTTATGCTTTTTTTTTAAAATAAACATCCTAAATACACTTCTTGTTTATGTTCACACATACAGGTTTATTTTTTCATATACACTGGGTGAAAATGACTGAATTCTGACCGCAGAGACAATTTATTAAAGCCAAATATGGTCAGAATTCGGTAACCCTGATTGAATTTGCAGCAATTAACCGGATGCATTTGCGGTCCGGATTAAAATCAGTGCTTTCGAATCCAAATCCTATACAAATACAGACCAAATTTAGGCCCATTTGGGACCTGTTTTGCAAAATTCAGACATTGTTGAATAGCATTAAAAATGTCTGGATTTTACTGTCCAAATTGCCCCTTATGCAACCAGATGGTTTTGCCCCATGTACAAAGCTATTCAGACTTTAGGGAATAACCCATATATAGTGTATATATATCTCTGTCTGCACAGAGTTGTGTCAATAAGCTAACGTTTTCTGAAACATGAATCTATATTTGTATTGATTTTACAATTATGATGGCACTTTAAGAATAAAGGAGAATCCCTCAATGTATTTCAGCTTAATTTTTCAGCAGCCTCTCAAGATTTTTTTTTTTCTTACAATAATATATTTAAAAAAAATATGGACTCTTTAAGTTTAAGTGCAAGAGATACAATATATAATGTACAACATTGGCTTTTAATCACTATGCGACATTAATTGGTTTATTGTGTTCTAAATACGTTTGCGTATTTGTGTTATTCTGGATAGTCTTAATCACCTGACTAGCATGCTTGATCCTTCTTACTTTATCAAGCTTGGGTTTGTTACTTACTCTAAAATACACTAGTATTTTTATTTTTCTCATTTTTTTTATCTGTAACCTTTAAACCTTGAATTATGGTCTTTATAGTGGGGGGGGGTGTTCTAGAGTACGGAAAAGTGTGTGCACTAGGGCATATCTGCAAACTACTCAGTGTGCAGCCGATCAGCACAGAGAACGCAGCTAGCAAGTAGTATTCTGTCACAGTGATAGAAGACTCTCCAAGAGAAATATTACCGGTACTTGTTGACTGGATTCTCTCATGTGATCATCTTTAAATCACAGAGAATGTCATGTAAAACATTGAAACTTCAGATCAGTTTCTCAAATTTCAGGTGCTACTATGAATTAACATTTTCTGCTGTACAAAAATCAATCACAGCTGAATTCATGTTTTCTTTTTTTTTTTTTTTTTTTTCAGGAAGAAACAAAAAAGTCAAAAAAGAAAAAAGAATCCAAGGATGGAACTGCTAAAGATTATCCCAGATCTTGGTTAATTAAAACACTCATCAAAACTTTTCCACGCATCTTACTCCACTCTGCTTTTTTCAAACTTGTGCATGATCTGCTGGTGTTTGTGAGTCCACAGATTCTCAAGTGAGTTATAAAAAGGTGACCTCAAATGTGCTTTGTTTACTATGAAGGACTGATGCATTCAGATAAGCATGCAATACATGGATCTTAATGGATGAAGAACAGTTTAAATGTACAGAGCTGCTGGTACAGCTATGTCATTATAACTGTAATTATAAAATGAAATTCTTAAAAGTTATAGCATGAGCATTGAAGCAGAAATGTGATATAGGTAAAATTGGACATTGTTAAGATGTAACCAGTTTGACTCATACAGAGAAAGTCCTGCTCTTTTTATGTTGCCTATATATATATATTGGATTGGCTAGACTGGAAATGACAGTTTGTTTGATGTAGCATTTTTGTATTTAGGTGGCATATAGTACTTTTTAAGGCCCTGCCGGAGACGTGTGTGGTTAATACCTGTGTCTCTATCCCTGCTCCATCAATATCTCACAAATTGTCTTTGTTAAAAAGACACTATAGCCACCAAAACAACATTAGCTTAACCCCTTAAGGACCAAACTTCTGGAATAAAAGGGAATCATGATATGTCATGTGTCATTAAGGGGTTAAAGAATCAGTTTTAGTGTATAGATCATGCTCCTGCAGTCTCACTTCTTAATTCTCTGCCATTTAGGAGTTATATCACTTTGTTTATGAAACCCTAGGCACATCTCCCTACATATGACTTACACAGCTTTCCTAAACACTTCCTGTAAAGAGACATCTAATGTTTACACTTCCTTTATAGAGATGTCGCGAACTGCTCGCCGAACTTGTCGCGAACTGTCTGCCGGCGAACAATAGCGTGTTCGCGTTGGGCGAACATATGCAATTTCCGGTCCGCCCCCTATTCGTCATCATTGAGTACACTTTGACCCGGAACCTCACAGTCAGCAGACACATTCCAGCCAATCAGCAGCAGACCCTCCCTCCCAGGAAGTGTTTGCTGACTGTGAGGTTCCGGGTCAAAGTGTACTCAATGATGCCGAATAGGGGGCGGACCGGAAATCGCATATGTTCGCCCAACGCGAACACGCTATTGTTCATCGGCGAGCAGTTCGCGACATCTCTATTCCTTTATTGCAAATTCTGTTTAATTTAGAATGTCTTATATCCTGCTCTGTTAATAGCTCGGTAGACCTTTAAGGAGTCTCCTGTGAGGGATTAGAGTTAATTTTACAAAGCAGGAGATAAAAACTTTTAAAGTAAGTTACATCTGCTAAAAAATGAAACCAGTCAAAGCCAGAGGAGGTGTGCATAAACAGAAACAATAGTGATTTAAAGGTTCAGGAATGCAAATGTGCATGTATTATTTCCAATGCCACGCAGGTCCGCCGGCTCTAGCCCCACCCCAGATCCGCCTCATTGGCTGACATCATCAGGATTGATGATCTCCGCCAATAAAATGCTTTCCCACAGGCTGAGATTGTTAATTCTGATGATCTCAGCTAAGGAGGCTGGGCAGGGTGTGTAGCCAAATGCCTCGCTGTCCAGTCAGCATATCCATAGAGATGCAGTGAATCTGCATGGAGAAGATGAACGTCAGTGCTGAGCGTTGTGCAGAACCGACACAGGAATTACCTCTAGTGGTCATCTGAGTGACTGCCACTGGTGGTGTCCCTAAGTTACAATGTAAACACCGCCTTTTATCTGAAAAGTCAGTGTATACATTAAAAAGCCTGCCAGGACAGGCAGTAGACACCATAACCACTACATTAAGCTGTAGTTGTTCTGGTGACTATAGTGTCACCTAAACTACAGAGAATTGAGCATTGAGACTTCAGAGACATGATCTATGCACGAAAATTGCTTCATTAAGCTAAAGCTGTTTTGGTTACTATAATGTCCTTTTAAGGATGTTTTAGAAATGTATATGTATTTGTGTGATATATATCTCACAAATACCCCAGAACGGGTCAAAACAGTTGTATTTTTGTATTGTTGGATTTTTGATGTCACTATAAAACACCATTTGCACGCTCTGAAGACTTGTAAGTGCTCCCTAAACTTTGCTTTTCTATATATCTAACGCGGTATTGCACCCAGGCAGATTTCTTAATTACGTTTCTTGTTGGTAGTGTGCCAAGTAGAATTTATATTGAAATTATATATATATGTATATAGCAGTATGCAGGGAGAATACTACATATTACTTTAACCCATTCATTGTCCCCTCCCTGCTAAAATGTTGAAGAAATCCATGTTTGTTCTTTCCTTTGTAGGTTAATGGTGTCATTCACAGCGAATCCTGCAGAATATCAGTGGCGGGGATTTTTCTATGCAATCTTGCTACTTGTCACAGCTTTGATTCAGTCCATCTGCCTCCAGCAGTATTTTCAAGGCTGCTTTGTCCTGGGTATGAGAGTCCGTACAACCCTGACAGCTGCGGTGTATAAGAAGGTATGTTTTGTCATACATGGGTTTATCTTAGCACTAATGCCGACTGTATATAACTCATGCTTTGTTCCTTCTGCAGGCGCTGACTGTCTCAAATTCTGTAAGAAAAGAGTCTACTGTGGGTGAAACCGTGAACTTGATGTCCGCCGATGCACAGAGGTTCAATGATCTAACCAACTTCATTCACTTGCTGTGGTCATCCCCTTTGCAGATTGCAATTTCTATACTCTTTCTCTGGCAAGAGCTAGGTCCATCTGTGCTGGCCGGACTTGCCGTCATGATCTTGTTGATACCCATCAATGCAGTCTTAGCCACGAAATCAAAGACACTTCAGGTTAATATCTCCTTCAATTCATTGAAACCTCATTACCTTTAGCTCTTGTTGGGCTTTAACCTTAAGCAAATTCCTAAATACCTAAAGTTGTGATCCTTGTGTGCCGTCCTTTTTACATTGTTGTTTAGCATTTGCCTGAGACTACAACTGTATATTTTGAGGTTTTATCTTGTTTTTCGTTTCAACTGTTGGCAGTCCTTTCTCACTTTATTGGCCTGGACGCAAAAGATTTGCCAACATGTTTGGCCAGCATTCAGTCACATCAACTCCCTTTTGCCACACTCTGACCACTGTTTTTTTCCTGTCCATATTTATTTCCTGCCCACATTATATCGTCTGATTTTTGATCTGCTGGTGTTTGTGAGTCCCTATAGCATGGGTGTCAGAGAAATGGAAGGCATGTTTCCCTAGATCAATTTCAGTATATTATAAGGTTTTGTGTTTTACAGATGAAAAACATGAAGAACAAAGACAAGAGGTTGAAGATAATGAATGAAATTTTAAATGGCATTAAGGTGAGATGTAATTTATTAAGTACATTGCATTTTAAACATTTTTCAGAGGACTGATCCAACCTTTCTCTTTACAAAACCCATAAACTTGTGTTGACCAATACACATCAGTGATATAGATCATAAGGAATGAATGAAAAGAGGATTGAGGATTTAAGATTTATTGTTAGAAAAATAATAACAGGCTACCTTTCAGTAGATACGGCCTATTAAAAAATGTTTAGTTTTTTTTAATACATCATTTGCAACTAAAAAGTTACCCATAGATGGCAGCACTTATACATTTGTTAAATGTATATATTTTTAATGTATTCAGATATCTATTGTATGCCCATGTCCTGTTTTGGCATTGTGCACATGTTCATCATTGCTACAGAAGCAATTTGTCTTTATTATTGACCTGAAATATACTCTTCAACAGATACTTAAGCTGTTTGCGTGGGAACCATCATTTGAGAATCAGGTTCAGGAGATTCGAGAAAAGGAATTAAAAGACTTACTGCACTTCACTTACCTTCACTCTGTGTCTCTGTTTATTTTTACCTGTGCGCCATTTCTGGTAAGAGTCTAACTAATCTCATAAACTTATTTGAAAAGTGCCTTTTCCACCTCTAGTCTTCGTTACTATTCTGTACGTCAATTCCCCATTCTATAATTGGAAAACGCTGTGGAATATGTTAGCGCCACATAAATACTAATGATATGTAGTAATGACAAGAAGATTGAGCATTGGTACACCCCTCTTGTTTTGTTTTTTTAGAATTACTGAACTTCTTCATTCCACCTTAAGTGGTTACCTGGTTAGTTCCCTTTAAACTTTATCTTTACATCATTTGGGTTCTACTAAGGTGGTTGTGGCAAACCTAGCCACTTGGACATTATTTCTGTATTGTCTCTTTAAGGGTTGCCGGTATGGGGTTCCTATTGTGTGTTCCAGCATGTACTGTAATGCAATGTTTTTTGTTTTTTTTTTGACAATCTTTATTTTGCGTTTTCATAAACAGGGAAATACAGAGAAAAGAGTTCAATAGCTGTGAGTCAATATCTCAATCCAAGTGTACATTAAAGAACTACATAAATGTTGCTTTTGTAATACAGTGCTATCTATACAACTGTAGTGGAGTACAGCCCATTTGACTTCCTTATATCTTAATATTCTTATTATATGTTTTTGACATTCTTCAGTTATCAGTTATTGTCCAAGGGAAGTGGGGGTGTGTATGAGAATGGGAATAGGAGATTAGTCAAGGGTAGGGGAGTCGCCTTGACCATAGCGAGCACCAAGGGTGGCAATATCCGCATTTTCAGTTTTGTCCTTCTTTCGGCTTTTTGCAGTTATCTATGTTGTGTCGGCATGAATAGTGTTTGTTTGTGTGTCGCATATATTGAGTGCAGTGATTCTCGTCCACGTTTGAGTCTGTCAGCCTCTTTTGTATGGTTTCTGCGCCTGTCGAGTGTGGTCGTCTTGGCGGGGGGGTGTCAATGTGTGGATCTTACGGGCAAGAGTGCCTATACTGCTATTCGTACTGCGGTGTCCCCCACATGTGTGGCTGTAAGTCTGTGGGCATCTAGGGTGACTTAGGCGTGTGTAGTACTATAGTCAGAGTATGTGGGCCTTTGTCTGTTGACCTCTCCATCGCCTGCTTGGGTTGTGGCGACTGTGCGGTAGTCCGTAGTGGCACGCCGGTCCTATTCTATATCTAAATTTGAGTTACCTTGGTCCAGCAATGTCTGGATAGGTGGGGGGCGTAGATGAGGGAGAGGGGGAGAGAGTAAGAAGGGGAGAGAGAAAGGAAGGGGGTGTATATACCTTAATAGGAAGAGGTGTGTTGAGCAGCTGGGGGGGGGAGGAGAAAAGGGTGGCAGGTGTTTTAGGTTACAGTTCTGTCCGCAGCAATGTACAGGAGCCAGGGGGTCCATGTCAGGTTGCATTTTTCCGTGCGGCCTTGGATGTCTGCCGTCATGCTTTCCATAGAACGAATTTCTCCTACTCTGTCTACCCACTGTTGAAAGGTGGGGGTAGCCGTTTGTTTCCACATTGTGGGTATCAGGGATTTCGCTGCCGTCAGTAGATGTTTCGTTAATGATTTCTTATAGGTCTTTAGTGTCATGGTCGTGTGGTGTAGTAGCATGGGGAGGGGCTGGAGCGGGAGTTCCGGGTCTGATATTTCGCGTATTCTGGCATTTACCATTTCCCAGAAGGGGGTGATGGATGAGCACGTCCACCAGACATGGAGCATGGTGCCTTTCTCTCTTCTGCACCTCCAGCATGTGTCCTCTATATCCGGGTTCATGCGGTGTAGCACATCAGGTGTTCTGTACCAAGTTGTTAACAGCTTGTAGCTCATCTCTTGAAATTTTGAGCTAATAGAGCATTTGTGAGTGAGTAGAAGTATCTTGTCCCAGTCCTGGGTCGTCAGGGATTCTCCGGTTTCTCTTTCCCATCTGGCGATGAATTTCGGGGGCGGCATATGTCTCCCACCGATAAGCATTGTGTATAGGGTCGAAATCCCCCGTTCCATGTGCCGTCTACTTGCACAAAGTGTTTCAAATTGCGTAAGATCACGGTGAAATTGTTGTTTGGCTACCGTGGTTGAGTAGTATGACTTAACCTGCAAGTATCGGAACCGGTCCAGGACCGTGGGGGTTGTGTCAGGGAGCAATTCCGTCAGGGTTTTGAGGGAGCCATTTTCGCACCATTGGCGCATGTAAATCCAGTCTGATCTTGAGAAGCTTTGTAGTTCCCCTGGCATCATTCCATCTCCCACTTCAGGGTTACATGAGATGGGCGTGAGTGGGCTGGTGTGCGTAGTTAGCTGCAGTGGGTAGCGGAGAGTGCACCATAGCTTCACGGTTGCGTCTATCAGGGGGTTCCTTGTACGGAGGGCGGTTTGTGAAATTCCCGACCTCCACAGTTGCGCGGGGATCTTCCCCTCTGCCTGCGTTATCTCGGCTCGTACCCATTGTTTGTCAGTCGATTGGGTGTGCCAGTCTACTACCCTCAGCAGGTGCGCCGCTCGGTAGTATCCCGTGATCGATGGGAGTCCGGTTCCTCCACTATGTTTAGGTTGCTCCAGTCGGTCTTTACTGATTCGTGGTGCTCCCCTCTTCCACACCAATCTCCGAATCGCCGTGGATATAGCGCGGAAGAAGTCTCGTGGTAGTGTTATCGGAATCGTCTGAAATAAATAGAGAAGACGTGGTAGGATGTTCATCTTAATCGCATTTATGCGTCCAAACCACGAGATATAGAGGTCTGTCCATCGATGCATATCAGCCTGAATTGTGGTCAGGATGGGAACAAAGTTTTCCTGGTAGAGGTGTGAGAGCTTTTTAGTCAGCCAGATACCGAGGTATTTTAGTTTTACCTCGCACCATTTGAACTTGAACTGTGACTGAAGATGCAGCGCCGATGCAGCTGGGACCGAGATGTTAATGGCCTCCGATTTCTCTGTGTTGAGTTTTAAATTCGCGACCTTCCCAAAGTCTCGGAGGATCCTCAGTAGGTTCGGCATGGAGATCAGCGGTCGCTCTAGGAAGAAGAGCATATCGTCGGCGTAAGCCGCAACCCTGTGTTCCGTTCCCCCTATTGTATGTCCCACGATTCCCCCATCAGCTCTGACTGCCTCCAGGAGCGGCTCTAAAGAGAGGGCAAATAGAAGTGGGGACAGGGGGCACCCCTGTCTCGTGCCATTCCGAATGGGAAACGGGTCGGAGAGGGCGCCGTTGACTCGGATTCGTGTCGTCGGGTTTGTGTATAATGCTGCTATCCAGGTCCTTATATTGGGTCCGAAGCCCATGTACTGAAGCGTGGCTGCGAGGTATGCCCAATCCACTCGGTCAAAGGCCTTTTCCGCATCTGTGGATAGGAGAACCAGTCCTTCTCCCCGCTCTCCGGCCGAGTGGATGATGTTAAGTGCCCTGATAGTATTGTCCCGGGCTTCCCTGCCCGGGACAAAACCCACCTGGTCAGGGTGCACCAGGTCAGGGAGCACCCTGGCCAGGCGGAGAGCCATGGCTTTCGCAAATAGTTTCAGGTCCGCGTTTAAAAGGGAGATGGGGCGGTAACTTGCACAACATGCTGGGTCTTTCCCCTCTTTCGGCAAGACCGTTACTACTGCACGGAGCGAGTCGACCGGGAAAGTCTGGCCCTCAAGGAGCGAATTCAGGCCTGTCAGTAGGTGTGGTAGCAGTATATCCTTAAAAGCGCGTAGGTAACTTGCGGGGAGGCCGTCCGGTCCCGGCGCGCTGTTGGATTTGGTCAGTTTGAGCGCCGCATATAGTTCCTCGAGAGACAGAGGTTGCTCCATGTCTGCTGCTTTCTCTGGGGTGATTTTCCGGGAGACGTGTCTGGAAAGATATTCCGTCAGGTCTCGGCCGTGTCTTGTTGGGTCTTGGGCGCTCGCCGTATCAGCCAGGTTGTAGAGGTCCATGTAATAAGTCCTGAATGCCTGCATAATCTCCGCTGGGAGTCGCGTTTCCTTCCGGTCTTGTGTGTTGATTTTGTGTATGTGGTTTCGTCTCTGCCTCTGTTGTAGGGTTCTGGCTAACATTCTACCGCATTTGTTGGAGTACTCGTAAAAGTAGCGGTTAGACCTGCGAATCACGTTAAGTAGTTTCTGGGAAAGTACGTCCTTAAGTTGCCTTCTCGCATCCGTCAATTGCAGATATATGTCGTCTGTCAGTTCCTGTTTATGTAAGTTTTCTAGGTCGGCTATCCGCTTGACTAGGTCTAGGACTAGTCTGGAGCTCTCTCGTTTGCGTTGTGTGCAGAGGCTGATGTAGTGCCCTCTAATTACGCACTTATGTGCTTCCCAGGTGGTCAGCGATGGAACCTCGGGGGAGGAGTTATCTTCAAAGTATCGAGTGAGTGCTTGTGAGGTCTGAGTCATGCATTCCACGTCTGTTAATACGTTTTCGTTGAGTCTCCATTGGCGTTCTTTCGGTTTGAAGAGGGGCGATTTGAGTTGTATGGACACGGGGGCATGGTCGGAGTCTCCATGGATCCCTATTTCTGCGGACATGAGCAGGTGGAGGAATTCCTGCGCCACAAAGACGTAGTCTATCCTGCTATACTGGTTATGGGGGGCCGAATAGCAGGTGTAGTCTCTCCCGTCTGGGTGAGCCGCCCGCCAGCAGTCGACCAAACCAAGTCTATTTAGGGATTGTTTGGTCCTACGCACACAGTGGTCCGGTATGGCGCTGGACCCCCGAGATGTATCCACCCTTGGGTCTAGGGGGAGATTTATGTCCCCTGCCAGTATCAAGAGCCCCTCCCGGAATTTCTCCAGGTGTGCTAGCGTTCGGGCCAAAAATGTGTGTTGGCCGCGATTGGGGCAGTATACATTGGCCAGTGTATATTGGCGATCCGCTATAGTTCCTTTCACGAAGAGGTACCTCCCTTGCGGGTCTGTCTTGGTATCGGTGCACCGGAATGGAACACTTCCCGCCAAGAGGATGGCTACACCCGAGCGTTTGGAATCTCGGTGGTTTGCAAAGAATCCCTGGGGGAATCTTCCGTCTCGCATCATAGGGGCGTTCCCCTCCTTGAAGTGTGTCTCCTGCAGGAATGCTACAGATACCCTGAGAGACCATAGCTTCCGTAGAAGGTGCTTACGTTTCTCAGGAATGTTGAGGCCTCTGGTGTTGTTAGACCAGATCCTGAGTGGAGCCGGTAGGAACCCCTGAGACATTGCCGCGGAGCGCGTGGGTGTAGCGGGAGGGGAGGGATCCGGGGGAAAGCCTGAATGAGAAGTGTATTAAGGGGAGGGGGGGGTGGTGACAGAGATTGTCCGAAAGGATAATAGAGGGGGGGAAAGAGAAGGGGGGGGGGGAGAGAGGGGGAAGGAATGTAAGGTAGTTATGTGAGTCAGTCAGTAAAAGTCAATCAGGAATGTCAGTCTGGGCTGGGGGTATTGGAAAGTGTCTGGTAGAAGTAGACAACTATGACCCTATATCGGTCCGGTGGACCAGGGTATATGTGCCCCGTCAGTGAGGTCCCCGGGCTCGATCAAATTTACAAATAGGGTCCGCTGCGCAGGGCCGTGGTGGCCGGTTTGAAGTGTGAGGTGTCAAAAGTCGTGAGGCTGCTGCACACGTCCGGCTCAGTTGAGTTGCTCATTGTCCCTGAGCCTAGGGGAGGTATGTATGTGACTGAACATCTCTTCTGTGGATTGCACGGTATTAAGACAGAACAAATAGTTAAATAGTCAATTTTTAACAGAAGTGTGTTTGCATAAGATGGTTTAACTGGAGTTACATTCTAACAAAATCAACGGCTTAATTACTTTAAACAGATCAGCATTACCCTGAGGGCCAGTTTAGAGGCCTCCCATTGCCTCGCATTCCCTCCTGGGTACACATTCACCCCCAGACATCCGTCTGACCTCCCCCTGTTGGACCGTAGCTAAAGCAGTTTTGCGTATGGGGGTTCTATTGGGGTAGTAAACTAACGGTTCGACATCTTAGTGCCAGTAAGCTATTCAGTATGTCCCCATGAATCCGTCAGAAGCCTCTCTAAGCTCTGTGTCCTTCTATGGGCGCCTATCCACTCCCGGTCACCCCTCCCCCTCCTAGGTTCCCCGTGGTGGCTAACCTTAGTAGTGTGAGATATAATCTTTGGCAATGTCCCGCGAGCCTCCTGGGTCACCCAAGATGTTGAGGCCTAAAGCAACCGAGCGCTCACCCCTGGGTCTCCCTACCGCGTCCCCCTATTGAACCTCATCTACCTTCCAGACCGGTGCCGCCCCCTTCCATCACTGCAATGTGTCCCTACTTGGGCTTGCCTGATACCCGCCGGGCCCCCTATGCTCCCTGGGGTGGCTAGCATGCGTCCAGGTCTCATGTCCGTCCTTGGTCTCTTGAGTGGGCCTAGTTAGTGGAAGTTATGGGTCTCCGTGGCTCCCTATATCTGGGTCTGTCAGAGCACATCCTCACTTGTCAGGGTTCGTGGACGCCTTCTCCACGTCAGGGGGGCCTCCCTTCCCAGCTCCCCTCCCGGATCCATCCCCTCCCACCGCACAGTTAACTCGATGACCCAAGGGGACCGGTCAGCTACCACCGAGATTGTGAGTCTCAGGACGTATCAATGTGGGCGCTATACCTGTGCCCCTGCGCCAATGTTGTGTCCAGGCTTATGGGCCGCTTGTCTGCAGCCTGATGAGCTGTGATCCAGGGTGGGAATGGGCAGGGTTCGTGGCCTGGTCCCCCCTCCCAAACAAGTCTTTCCCACCCCTTGTCGTTGCACCCTGCCCGTGTAGCTCGGCCTTGTTAGTCCTAGGCCAGGGGAGCACAGCAACCCGAAACCCAGGGCGTGGGCTTGTGGCGAGTGGGACACCTGGTATTCAATGTCTAAAGGGCCAGTGAGAACCCCGGGGCGAGCCGGGAGCGTCTATATGGTAGTGATGTGGGGTACATACCACTATTGACAGCTGTTCAGCCAAGTCCTGGGTGTTGATGGTCGGGGGAGTGGTATGCCAAGTCCCGCGGGCCTGCCTCCGACTGGTCAGGTGGTCTTAGTCCTCAGGGTTAGCATGATCTGGGCGCTTGAAAGCTCTATTCCTCCGGGCCATCTGGACCTCCTCTTCTTGGGGGTCGGCCCCGTCCATTGCCTGCTGGTGGCTGCCTGACAGGTTCTGTGGCTTGTTGCGGTGGGCCCATGAGGATCCAGTTGGGTATCGCTACCGCCGGTAAATCTAGGGCTCGGAGGAAACCAGGTACATCATTCGGCCATCGCATTGTACGCCAGGAGTTGTCTTTCCGGGCTTGCAGGCTGAATGGGTGGCCCCATTTGTAAGGGATCCGTCTGTCTTGCAGTAGACGGGTGAGTGGCCTCAGGGCTCTCCGAGCTTCGAGCGTCAGGTGGGACAGGTCTTGAAATAGTGAGATCTGCGCGTCCATGAAGGTGACTGTCTGCGTCCTAGCTGCCCGCATGATGGCCTCTTTCAGTTGAAAAGATAAGAGGCAGCATATGACGTCTCTGGGGAGACCGTCGGCTCTTGGGGGGCGAAGGGCTCTATGTGCTCTTTCAATATGGTAGGTGTCAGGGGCTTCCTCCCCCAGTATTTGCGTAAAAAGCTGCGTCAGTAAAGTTATAAGGTCCTCACCGGCTTGTTCAGCTAGACCCCTCACGCGGATATTATTACGGCGTCCGCGGTTGTCTAGATCTTCAACCTGTCTCCTCAGGTCCAGAAGCACCGTGCCTTGCCTTGAGGTGGCGTTATCCGCTGCCTGGGAATGTTGGGATGCCTGCAGGCAATCTGCTTCCAATTCAGTAACTCGTTGCTCCAGGGCGTTAAGATCACTCCGCACCTCCTGGATCTCTTCTCGTATGGCTGCTCTCATTTCTTGTACCAGGGCTGTTTTATCAGCCTTAGTCAGCATGTTTGAGGCAATTGTGGCTAGTTCTGCCGAAATTTGTGTTAGTGTGTCCATTTGCATCGATCCTGCATGAGAGTCTGTCGTGCTGCCGGCGCCCGGCGAGTCCGGCGCCATATTGTCTGTCGGGCGCATGGGTCTCAGGCTGTCGGGGGTTGATAGGAATCCGTCCATGGGGCCCGCCGGACGCCTCGGTGATGCCGACCCTGAGGGTCCAGGGGTCGCCAGGCGCTTAGATTTCCCCATGTTTGGCTGCCGGGGTGCTAATGATAAGGGGCTTTAGGAGCCGGGATTGCAGAGCCTCGTGTGTATGCGACCTACTCCATGTCCGGTCGGCCACGCCCCCCTGTAATGCAATGTTAATAATGTATTGCCTGCCTGGGCTATCTGCCGAACGCAGATAGCTGATTCCCCTTCGTTTCATGAACGGCACCTTTGCAGGCCGTTCGGGAACCGAACAAAATACCATTTAATAGCCCACACACTTAGAGGCGTGTGGCGCCTATTAAACAATGTTGCAATCGGTAATTAGAGGCTCTCCTGGGTGGCCGTCGTTCGACTACTGACCATGCGGCGGTCGGCCATCTTGGATCCTTTGTTCCCTCAGCGGTGTTTGGTCGTCAAGCGCGTGGTACTAAAAATGGCTACTCGACGACACGAACACTGCTGAGCCTCCAGACCGTTCGGGAGGTCCGGGACATTCGGAATTTTGTTCCCTTATATGTAATCGGTAGTTTAAGGCTATGTGTTAGTGAATGTGTTTTTCGTGCGGCGTTCGGTTGTTTTAGCTGGGATCTGAGCGGTAATCTCACGAATGATGCGCTCAGACCCCAGCTATCTATCGAACGTCCATTCGTTTAAATGAACCAGCTCTTCATGAAGTTATTGAATTTAATGTGAATTGTGAGTTCTGCTGCACGGAGGGATAATCCACTTAACGGTATATTCCAGTGGGAGGATCCCTCTCCTGCAGCAGTGCCTGATGGGAGAAATGTCCTGTAGTGTAAGTCCCCCATGTAGTCCCCTCTGGGAATGCCCCTGGGAGGGGACTCAGGAAACCCCTTGCATGGGGACTT
Source organism: Pelobates cultripes (assembly GCA_933207985.1). NCBI lineage: Eukaryota > Metazoa > Chordata > Amphibia > Anura > Pelobatidae > Pelobates > Pelobates cultripes. The sequence continues at coordinate 81,924,372 of OW240922.1, forward strand.
GTATAAATTGTGGAGCTGAATTAAAAGACCTCAGTTGACTCCCAGCCTATGTGTCGTCTAGTTCTTGGGAAGGAAGGGTTACTGCGGAGCTGTTGGATTATTGTATGCTGATTCCCCTGGATTATCCTTTGTTGTTCCTGTTACCCAGCGGAGATATCGTGGATTATACTGCCTCTCCGCTACAGTGGTATTCCAGCCAAAAGCCTGAATGGTCCCATTCAGACTGCAGCATCCAAACATTGTTTATACATAATGTCTGTATATTGCATTTTAGGCACTAAACAGGCCTGAATTGGGTTTAGATTCCAGCTAGACCAAACACTACTGGACGTGTGAAATCTGGACAAACTATTTGTCCGCTGACACATTAAATAGGTAACTAAATAAATAAGTAAACCCTACAGGTGGGGAGATTTTAAACCTCCTTTATAATAGCAATAGTCAGCAGCCCCATAATTAATGCTCACAGCGCTGAGGGTTTTTAACTATTTACTTACTGACGGTTAGCGCTGCCAGTGGGCATATAGTACTTGAAATTATCCATTCGCTTGCAAAAAACAAGTGAATGATCATTTGCAAATGAGTAACCAGTCAGATGGATTTGGTCCAAACATTTAGTAAAACGGTGCTTTGTGTATCTTCTGGATCCGATACTTTGTATAGTACTCAGGCGTAAAAGCCCTGTGAAGCTCAGGCTTTGACCTCAAACAAACCTGTAATGTAATGGGAGGTGGATTTAACCCATTAATTTATTAAACTGGGAACTCTGTGACGTTAAAAAAGTAATTAAAAATACTATGCTTTAATAGCCAAGTGGGAAAACTGAAGTTTTCCTATTATTTTGTCCTAAAACTTACACTTCCCATTTTAATTCTCCACAATTTAATATTCTGCTGAATAAACATTGCCATTATTTTCCGATGATTATTCCTCCTAACTCCCCAGATCTCCTATACCACACCTGTACTTTACTACACAGCCTCCTATCACACTGGCAGAATAACTGTATCATGGGATTAGCCAAGCTATCCCATATACATGTGCCAACTCTTGCCGACATCCTGGAAGCCAATGAAAAAGAGGGCTACAATAATGTTATTGAGTTTCTAATCAACCAAATATTTATAAAGCATAGTCTGTTTAAACAAAAAACTGCAATAAATACTTATCATCTCTCATGAAATTTAAAGTTAACTTAAACATGTAAAATCAATTATCTCATTATAAAACAAACAAAAACATATATATATACAAATTGAATAGATATACAAATCATTGGAAACTATATAAGGGCTTAGTCAACCTAGTGTTTTGATGTTCTGTTCTTTCGTGTTTTCAAGAAATGACATGTTTCTTAGATTCTTTTAAGATTTCTTATTTGTTTTTTTTTTCTTTTGCATCTATAGGTGTCAGTTGCCAGTTTTGCAGTCTTTGTCGGGATAGATGCAGATAATCTCTTAACCGCAGAGAAAGCATTTACATCGATATCTCTGTTTAATATCCTGCGGTTCCCTCTGGCTATGCTTCCCATGCTTATTTCCAACATGGTGCAAGTAAGTAAGAAATCACTTAGCATAACATACATTAACATCACTTAAGCATGTTCTATTTATTATTATTATGATTTCATTCATTATCCTTTAAATTTGAATTAATTATTCAAGGCATTTATGATAAAATAAATAAATAAATAAATACAAAAATATAAATATATATATAATTTCACTTGTGGAAAGGGATTGGCTAGCACCTAAAAGATAAAACAAACATCTTGAATGCAAGTACGGTATGTTCCCACTTTTCATCAAAAAAGAAGGTAAAGAAAAGGAATAATTCTTGAAATATTTAAAAACACATATATTTTTATGAAGAAAAAATAATAAATATAATGGTGAAGGGTTATATGAGCAAAAAATATTAGTGTATCTTGCACGAGTAATTTAAAACGTAAGCAGTAGGTATTCCAGTACCAACTTAACATTGGCTATTGAATATACAAAGAAGCATGTTCTTTGTCTTAAATATTTTTTAAGAGGTTGTGGACACAGGACATAAACTTGTCGCTGTCTAAAATTGATCAGTTTAATTTTAACTGCCATCCATAAATTGAGTGCTGTCTTGTCTAATTTCCCTCATAGATATTTGAGTCATTGTTTTCAGAGGTTCAATTAGCTAGACTAGAGATTGTTTTAACAATAATCATCAGGAAGTAGAGATTGTCCTCTTTATTTATTTATTTTTGTTATAGTATGGCAACATTTTTAAAATGGTTTCATTATACATTTTCAATTACCAGCTAGTTAGGCATCTTTCCACTTTGCTACATTTCACCTGTTCTTCCAATAGTAACTCCAACATGCTCCTGGTTGCTTGTTAAAAGCCGGTTGCTCATTATTATTATTATTATAGGTTATTATGATGATACTTTTTTTTGCGTTTAGCTATAGTTGTAGGAAGTATAATGCTTCTGATATTACATTGCTTAAGCTACGTATCTGTGATTGTTCAGACGAGCGTATCTTCTGGACGTCTGGAGAAATATTTGGGAGGAGATGACCTGGACTCATCAGCTATTCGTAACGACCCCACTGTTGGTGAGCAGACTTATTTATTTTATCTGTGATCGTGTATGTCTATGTGATTGTTGTAATCACTGAGAATTCATTGGTTTCTATTATGTCTGTTTGTAGATAACATTTGCATACATACGACAAAGGAATGACAATAAAATTATTACAAAATAACGCATCACCTAAAGAATGGAAGAGTGGGAGTTAATAGCTAGAAATATTTAGTTCTAAAAAAGGTACCAGGTGCAGTATCCTCTAGTGGAAACAGTAGTGGTTAACACAGTTAGGAAATCACAAATTTCTAGGGACAGATTAAAGGTATTCTAAAAAAATCAGTCCAAGATTTCATTACAAGTTGCATACATGGATCAATAGCATCAATCCCACCAGGCAGCACAATCTTCTTGTTTACTGAATTTAATGAGATATAGACATATTTATTTATTTTAAATAGTCGTGTGACTTGTAAAGTGAAATAATAACATTTTCTCTTCAGATGCTGCTGTTACATTTTCTGATGCCACTTTCACTTGGGAAGAAGATGAGCCCCCGGCAGTCAAAAAGTAAGCAGGGTTAACGGTAACCTTTTAGAAGGTGCAAGGGCGCACAGCTCTCCCACATTAACTGTGTCTCATTGTATATTGAAATCATAATTTATTGGTTGCCTCTATTTGTGTAGTATTAACCTGGAAGTTAAAGAAGGCCATCTGGTAGCTGTGGTTGGTGGTGTCGGGTCTGGCAAGTCCTCCCTTGTCTCTGCAGCGCTTGGAGAAATGGATCACATCAGCGGATACATCAATATTAAGGTAGACAATGGTAACATTTTCACAATTCATGCTTTGCCGTGCTGTCTTGCTTTAATAGCTAATACAAGAAACCAGCGAGTGAGAATAATAAAATGGGATCTCATCTCTTTTGCTTTCATTTATATTTCTTGGCATGTGAGCATTTTCAGGCATTGGAAAATAGTTACAAGTCCTGAATACTGTAAATACAAACACTCTCTATCATTGGTTGAGTACCTCTGTGTTTTTGATTTCTGGATGTCTTAGGATCTATAGATAGCACCTGTATTTGTGTAGTTTTATTAAGGCATCTGTCACTTATTAAACTGCACACTTTCATTTTCTTTCTAACGACCATTTCTCCTTAATGGATTTAATGGTTTATTTTCCTTATTGTCAGTTTTTTCACATGTAAAGCCATGAATTACAATGTCAAGGATTTTCATCTCTTAAAGATGAGCAATTGTAATAATTATTATTTTTTTCTTTAGGGTTCAATTGCCTATGTACCTCAGCAAGCCTGGATCCAGAATGATACTCTGAAGAACAATATCCTTTTTGGTGCCAAGTACGACGACAAACGATACAAAAGTGTTCTGGAGGCATGTGCTCTCCTCCCTGATCTGGAGATGCTTCCTGGAGGGGATCTCTCTGAAATTGGTGAAAAGGTAATATTCTGGGAGTGATAGTACAACAGTAATGCAAGAGCTAATACTTCTATTTCCAAAACCATATTCAGATAAGTTTCCAAAACCATATCTGTTTTATTTATTTAATACTTTTGTCTGGTAAATTAGATGTATGGGTTCATGCACTGGTTTTCCTAAATAATTATTAATATTTTTTTTAATTCTTTATTTTTTGATGTGTATGAAAATAACAGGCAGACTTGCTATGCCTCATCAGCTATAGCAAGGTGTTGTAACTACATAGTATAAGAACAGAAAGGCGTACACGAATAGCTACACATTTTTTTAAGTAAGTAAGACTAGAAAACAAGGTCATGCATGGCTGGTCACGAATCTGATGGTGAATTTAACACCTGAATACCAAGATGTGCAAACATGGTGTGATGCAACAAAGTGAGGGCGCTAGGCAGACTAATCAATACTCATTTGTCATAACAAATCGTCTTTCATACGACTAGCCTACTCCTCGTTCATGTTAGCATGGGAATTATGGACTCCGAGCATAATTGACTAGAGAGCTTTATATAGCATTAAAATCCCCTGGACGGTAGGGCGCACAATCAATAATACAGCAATGCTTGGTAATGAGAGCTGTGTAAAATAGTATGAGAACAAACAGAAACTAAATAAACTATTAATTGGCAAAGAATTAAGGGTCTCTTGTTGGACATGGCATATTACTTGTTGTATACCATGATCAATGAGGAACTCTGGTTGCAGGTTTGGTTACCCGGTCAGCCGATCCCCAACAGCGGTAGATGTGGTTTATGTGTAGGGAAGTCCCGGTGAGTATCTACCAAAATGTAGCAATCTAGGATTCTCCTCCAGGCCCAGGCCTGTGTGAGGACCAGCATCACTAGTCCACTCCAAGACCAAGTTCTTCCCCTGTCTGGGGTGAGCAGAGGTCGTGTTGGTATGCTCCACTTACAGCGGATGATCTTCCACTTGTGTGGCAGATGCAGGGAGGCAGTGCCTCAAAATCGGTGAGATTTGCTGGAGCCCCGGGAACACATGTCTGCTCTGCTATCAGGCCAAGCTCTCCGCTCCTCCCCTTCCCTCCCCCCCCCCCAAGGGTGCAAAAATAATAAAGTTCTGCCTACCACAGTGTCCGATATTAGGCTCTCATTTGCACGGCCTTCACCACTGGCCCAGAGGCTCACAGCGTGGAGGAGGCCTCGGAAGACTCCCAGGAGGAAAGAGAGAACCTTACCTCGCCTCCGACGAGGCCCTGTCCCAAGATTCAGACACTGAAAAGGACTCTGCCCCAGCGTCGATTAGAGATATCAAAAACCTCCTGATAGAAATGAGAAAAGTTTGATAGACCTGCTCAGTACACAGAGAAAGATGGAAGCTCTCCAGCACAGGATCACGGCAGTGGAGACCAGAGACAGTGCCAGTGAGCACCAGATAAAAAGCACCCAGGATCAAATACAAGACCTTACTCAACAGGTCCATAAACTGCCAGCCACCCCATGTTTGTTCTATTAAGAGTTTCTAAGTATGTAGGGGCAGCACCCCTTCCTGTCTCAACAGAGAAATTTGCCTTTTAGCTGATACCAGCAAGGTGATTTGTATGTGTTATAGCCCTATTTAGGGTTAATAAGTATGTAAGGGTTTATAAAAACCCTTCCTGTCTAATTAGATACGTTTACCTTTGTCTGATACCAGCAAAGTTTATTGCATGCGTAGAAGCCCTATAAAGGGTTAAATGTGAAAGGGTTTCTAAAATACCCCTTCCTGTCTTATTGGAGATTCTGGCTGATATCAGCAAATCTAATGGCTAGTGTAGGACTCACCTTTTGAGGCTTGCCTTGACGTGTCAGGTGAGCTTATATTCAAATGGCCATTGGAATAAAACTAATGAACCTCCATTTTATTTAAATGTACATAGGGATTTGGCCCAGAGCATAGGTAACTTTCTCTTTTGTTTTTACTATGTATTTTAAACTGTTCGATACTAAGCCACTGCTGCTGTAAGCGCGGTGCTTTATTTTGTGTTGGGTCCAGAAACTTAACAAGACCGTCACAACAATTGAGTCCAGGCACAGAAGACCGAACATACGACTTTGAGGAATACCAGAACGCATCGGTGGGGATGCCTTACTGCCCTTTATCCAGGGTATATTGACAACAATAGGCATTAAAAGGGGCACCAAACTGGGCACGATACTCTACGCATCTGCAAGGCTGCATCAGCTCCAGAAGACGCACCAGAGACACCATAGCAGTAACTAGAGATGTAGCAGTCCACTCTGCCAGAGACTTGGGTACCGTGCAGTTAGAGGGATGCACTGTGGCCCTCTATGGAGACCTCCCATTTGCAGCGCTTGTGGAGCAGAGGCAGTAAGCTGCAATCAGATAACATTGGGGAGTGGATGGATCCCTAGTGGTTCTGAAGGTAGACCAGTTACTTACTTTGTCCTCATCGGATGACAGAGCCATTCCTCTGGCAGTTCAATCTGCTCATTGCAGAACCGGGAGAAGCCAGGGAGGTCGGGGCTCGAAAGCAGGGTAGACCCAAAGGCGATCTGGGACCAGCAAAAGCCTAACCAGTGACCGTAATAACACAGACACATAGTCATTAAAGCTCACCCAAATAGTCACCTCAACTCCCCACATGGAATTGTGTAGCAGTCTATTGTATATACATTAGCACACACACAGTATAATTGCCATGACGACTGTGTTTTCTTTCCCATTTTCATGTTCTTTTCATATTCTTTAATTGTTCATCAGACCCTGCATTTTCGCCTCAAATAGATCACTGATGCGATCTTGTGATGTATCTTGAGTATTTAAACTTCAATAAAATACAAATTGAAAAAACAAAAACCTGCCCCCTGTGTACATGTATCCCCTTTCCTGTTCCATTATTCTCAAATCTACTTCTTTCAAGTGTTTTAGTTATTTAAACCTGATGAAATCCTAATTAGGCTATAGAAACCAAAGCATATCTACTTTTTATTTGATTAATTATAATGAAAAATCTAACTTTGTAGTTATATTACGGCAATGTAGATATCAAACAAATAAGGAAAATATATGTGACAATGGAAAATATTTGTCTAACAGGGTATTAACCTGAGCGGTGGGCAGAAACAGCGAGTTAGCTTGGCCAGAGCTGTGTACAATGATAGCGATGTATATATTCTGGATGATCCACTCTCAGCAGTAGATGCTCACGTGGGCAAGCACATATTCGAGAAAGTGATTGGACCCAGTGGATTTCTAAAGAATAAGGTAAGTGGGGTGTTCGGGTAATTTATTCTTTATAATGGATTCAAAAACATTTCCCTCAGCGGAGACATTGTATGCCAGGTATAATCATCATAATGATAGATTTTGCGTTACAGTGGCACTAGTGAAAATATTGTTCAGGAAATACTTGACCAGAGCGGTTTGTCCCAAATAGAAATTTAAAACTATTATATTGCTAATCTTGACTTTGTTTGGCCTTTTTTATGTTTTATTCCGAAAGATATACTACAAGTAAGATTGTTCCTAAACTCTGTTCCCTGGTACTCATAATGAATATTGACTATAACAAGCCAGTAATGGTAGGCCAGTCTTATATAATGTGCTTTCTTGGTTTTGCCTCTTTGGTGGAACAGTAAATCATCAAATTGACTATTATTTTTAGCCTTCTCTTGAATATGAGCCACTAGAGAGTGATTTCATATTCTTCTCAAAATGTAATGTTTCACCTACAGACGCGCATCTTAGTCACCCACGGTGTTAGCTTTCTGAAGTACACAGATGAGATTGTCGTGCTTGTAGATGGAAATGTTACTGAGATGGGGTCCTACAAGGTGTTGCAGGCAAACAACGGAGCATTTGCAGAATTTCTCAGGACATATGCGAAGCAGGACAACAACAAAGTGGAAGAAGAAGCCACAGGTGCAAAAAATAAAACTGAAAAAATTATGTGCCATATGCACAAACACACTTAATATACAAAAAAGACAAAACATCATTTGTATTAGTTTTACTTTAAACTGTTTTTTTTTTGTATATATATTATCTTTTAGGCTGTGCTGTTAAAGTAGGATTCCTGTGAATGAATACGATCAGCCCTAATACAATGTTTCACAAACTTTTTTGGCCATGGCCCTTGGGGAACATGTATTGATTACTGTGATGTTCCTTCATTTTATGGGTTCTTCCAGATTCAGCTTCATGTTGATAGATAGATCACAGTGCAAATCATGCTATGGATCCCAACTGTTCCTTTCTTTTGCCCTAATAACTCACAGATTCACACATTTATACGTTCACTAACAAACACTCACAGATTCATACACACATACACTCAGGATTCACACACTCCCAGATACACCGTTGTAAATGCCAGTTGTCATTTTGTTGTGCTACTCACATACATAATTCAAATTAAATTTTAGCCATCCTCCGATTTATATACAATTGGATGCAGGAGGGTGGCTACCTGGGAGAAACTCAGCCCAATAGCAATACCCTGCTCCCCCAGCCACAGCCTATTGGCAATCACACAGGTCACTCACCGCTAAGGCCGGCTCTGATTCAGTGACCCTCATTTGGTTTGTAACCAAGAGTTTGGAAACCACTGGCCTAATACATTGTTACATGTTGACTCGATTGTATGGTGCCCCTTACTTTGTTTTGTATGCAAACACGACACAGATCTACTTTTTATTACATGTATGTAATTAATACGTGGTTCTGTGTGGTTAATATAGAAACATAGATAATATATATACTTTGTACCTGTGTTTCACAGTTTTTTTTTTTTTTTAGTGTGCACATGCTTAATATAAAGAATGCATCAGATGTAGACTATTGTTAAAAGGAGGTATTGTTGTACATTTTTGTTCCCATAATTGATATAAATAGGAATGCATCAATATACATTTTAAATAGCTTTATTCACCTGGATATATTCTTTAGGAGCTACATTTTCAATCCTTTTTTTATTTTTTTATTTCTTTCATATAAACCTGTAACAAATGTTTATTGCTTTTATTCCATAGTTTTTACCAGTGCAGAGGAGTTTGATGATATTGAACCGGCAGAACGAACGGCAGAAGTTCCTGATGACGTGGTGGCAGCAACCTTAAAAAGAGAAAACAGTCAACGTATAAGAAAACTTAGCAGGTGGGGTCTCAACGAAGCAATGAAAAAATTTCAGACAAATAGTCAAAATATACAAATGCCGATGGGGAACATTAACCAGTTGGTTACAACCACGTGTTCCTTGGCTATATGCAAGGAACGCTCCTTGGACCCCCAATGTATCTGCTGCCCCTCTTGCATCTTGTGAGTTGATGTTGTGGATACAATGGAATGGTAATTAATTGGTGTATTTGGTTTTGTATCTTGTGAAATACTGTTTTAGAATAAGTGTTTATATAGCACTTACTGGTGCTTTCATCATTTTTCTAATAGAAAATATTTATTGAGATTACTGACCTACTAGTTTCCATCATTTTCAGTATGAATGGTACTCTGAGAAAGTCACTGAAGTCCATTGCAAAGGAAAAGACTGAGGACAAGCCTGCAAAAGGACAACATCTCATCGAAAAGGAAACTATGGAGACAGGGAGGGTGAGTACAGCATCTAAGTGCATTTCCTGGTATTTATTGGCATTTTGCTCCAACATCCAGGAATTGTTAAATAGCCTCATGATATTATTTAGTTGACATTGATGCAGAATAGACACAGCCCTAGTTATGCTAAAGAAGTAAGTAGGCAGCCCCCATATTGTGCTTCCACAGCTGTAAATATTGAATAGACATGTTCAAACGATGATTCATTTAGTAACGTAAATATGTGAAATAAATGTGGTTTTAATGGAAATGCAAATGTAATAAAACCATATAATGCTAATGCTGAAAAGTTATATTAATGAGAAACTGTGGGCAGGCACTGTAACTACTCCATCTCCTTGAAGTCCCTCGTACTGTCCTTCCATTCAGCATTAACCCGGTTTTAATGTTTTAATACTAAGCGAGAGTCCCCATCAGCCCCATCCACTATGAGCTGCTTGGGCTAATGGGGAAACATTATCTTGAGCAGCAGTCAGCAGCTGTGATTGGCTGAGAATGTCCGCTTTCTGCTTTCAGCTCATCACAGCACCCATTGATGTGCCTTTGCCATACCTCCAATAAGGATCAGACAGTGGGTGTCCACAAACCCTTATTTAGTCTTAAATTGCTCAAGAATGTGTTAAAGCTGACAGTGTCGGAGAACTCCAGGCACTATAACCAAATTAATGAACTGAAATACAGTGCCTTCAATATCCCTCTAAAGCAAAAAAAAGTATGTTTTAGGAAATTATGCTGTTTTGTCTCCAGCCTGGCTAACCTGTGGATGTATACATAGATATTCCCATAATCCCTTGGATTAGGGAAGCATAGTGTGGCTTCATCAATGATGTTGCAGCCTCCATCACATATACTGATTGAAGCCAATGGAGTGCAGGCAAGTAAAAAGCTACTGCACTTTAGGTGTCGATCTTGCCACCGAATGTAGAAAAACAGTGTAATTCATCTGAAGATTCTGTGTGAAAATATAGCTTTATTCTCTTGTTCTCTAATTCCTTTTCAAACCTTTAACATTTAAATTTTAAACTGCACTTTCTAATCTGTAAAGAGTGCATTCATGGTAGATTGCTACCAAACCAATTCATTCTTCCATCCATTCCTCTTGAACTATCAGTAAGAACCGTGTTATTTTAATTAATTAATTAAAATCGTAGATTTGATTATATTTCTCAGCCATTATTTTTTGCGACACAGGTGAAGTTCTCCCTCTACATCAAGTACCTGCGTGCAATAGGATGGTGTTTCAGTTTCTGGATTTTTGTCTGCTATGTTCTACAAAATGGAGCTGTTGTTGGTCAAAACCTCTGGCTAAGTGACTGGACGACAGATGCTGTGATCTATGATAATAAGACATATCCTCCATCACAAAGGGACATGAGGGTTGGAATATTTGGAGTGCTTGGGGTGGCTCAAGGTAAGCATTGTCAGATCAACCTAGAACACAGTTCCTACCTACTGCAGCAGTAATAGATAGACTCTGTGTTCAGTTGTTCATTGACCATATAGTCATTTTTTAACATTGCACTGATCACAAGTACCATAGAGCTCTATGTATATATTGCTGCAACTATGGAAATACAAGAAGCCCTGATCCCTTTCCTGGCTAATGTGGATTGGGTGTAGGTGTGCAGCATGATGAGAGACTGTAATTTGGAACATGCCTAGAATTATATAGTGTAATGTAGTATTGCTATTGCTCTGTATTTGCAACATACATTAGAGTCTATGCAGAGTGTGATGGAATTCTACTAATGTGCTATGTATGCATTCTAGGTTTATTTGTGTTCTTGGGTGCATTCCTTGTGGCTGGAGGAACAGTCCGAGCCTCAAGATTGCTTCACACACAACTTCTTCGTAATATTTTGCATGTCCCTCTGCAATTTTTTGACACCACGCCATCTGGACGCATTGTTAACAGATTTGCCAAAGTGAGTATCCGACATCAGTAAGTTATGCTGCGAATGGTTCTCAAGTGGCATCAAGAGGTTCCTATATATAATATAATAAAACAGTTAATTGTGGATATATATTCCGGGGTTCTTTGTCTGCCATTGTTGTAGAGCTTGGGTGCTATGCTCACAGGTTACTAGGATTCGTGCCCTAAACTTGTGACCCATTCTTCCCTTCCTGCATTCAATCTATGATAGATGAAAACGGATTATGTGCCTTTGTCTGTGTGCAAGGAGAGATATGGATTTGTGGGGTCTCATACAGTGGTTTAACTGACAAATAGTGTCTACTTGCTTTATATCTCTAAATTGCCATGCTGTAATAAAAGTTGGTTCTTTTTAAATTAGTCCTCTCAAACACTGGAGCCTTTTTATTTTGAAGACCAATGGGGGCAGGTGTGGTGCTCCGCTAAATGTCATCCCATCACCTGCATTGCCCTACCCAAAACCTACTCTAAATGTATTTAATATTGACCTTTTTTTAGAGGGTGTTGAGCCAAATATGTTTGTGTCTTGTTTTTGACCTCTAAATTCTGCCTTGGTTACTTGACTGTTGTTTTCTAGTGTTTGCCTTTGCCTGACCATGACCATTTATCTTCAGGATATCTTCACAGTGGATGAGACCATTCCTATGTCCTTCCGCAGTTGGATTGCCTGCGCTTTGGGAGTTCTCAGTACTTTATTGATGATCTGCTTGGCCACTCCAATCTTTGCTGCTGTTATTGTCCCATTAGCAATCTTCTACTACTTTGTTCAGGTAACATATGTGATATCCTGAAGGTTAATATTAGTATGTTGTGTATGGTGTGTGTAACTGCTGCCTATTATTAAATGGTTTCTCCAACCACCATGACCACTTTGACTGCTTTTAGAAATGCTGCAAATATAGTTATCTGCCCTTTCGTGCCGTGTGCAGGTTACACCCAAGGCACATATGACTTGGAACTCGGTTCTTTGCTGCTTAATGTGAATTCTGTGCAAATATTATGTCATCAATGCCCTGGCCTCAGATGTAATTAGCTTCTCTCTTGCATGCCTGCAACGAGAAGCTTTAGTTACCTTCCCTCCGTGTGCTCAACCCATCTGCCTTCAGTAAAAGTTATTACAAATGTTTAAAACTTAAACTTAGTATGGCATTTTAATATAAAAAAACATGGACAAAGGAGAAGTGAAATTACAGACATAAACAGAGAAATAAGAAATACAGGAAGGGCTCAAATGAGAGTAGGAAGGAGGCACTTCCAGCACTGATGGTAGACTAATTTGGCCTCCGTGCTGCCAAATCACATGTTCCGGAGGTATAACTAGCCCCTGGCACAAAAGTGCAAAAATCTCGGTATGTGCAGCATTGCAAGCCAAAATGCTGCACATAGAGATTCCGTTCCCCATGACCATTTCTAAAAGCAGAGTAACACGTTAATGCCCAAATTACTCAATTGAACATATTCCCTCAGCTATACTTTCAGTTCAGCTATTATGGTCTAAAGCTTTTAATTCCCAACAATTCTCAATTTAGTAAATAATCCGGTCAGTGTTTCTGGGATAGCCCTGGATATGTTTTACAAATGCTGGTTGGGACATGGTTGTAACAAATGTCACTTTTGAAAAGGAGATTGGATTGGAGGATATGCACTAGATGGATATTTAAGAAATTCTTCCTGAATTGCCACAGGGTCAACTTTGTTGCTTTTTTGCTTATTCTACATCTAGAGATTTTATGTCGCTACATCTCGACAGCTGAGACGTCTGGATTCGGTGACAAGGTCTCCTATCTATTCTCATTTTGGAGAGACTGTCTCTGGGCTATCAGTGATCCGGGCATACAGGCACCAGCAGAGGTTCCTTGAACATAATGAACGTACACTTGATATCAATCAGAAAAGTGTCTATTCCTGGATTGTATCCAACAGGTAGCCATTCCACCATCATATCAGCCTGATGTAGGGACAGTAGAATGTAAAGCCATGGTGTGAAGTAGATAATTCTGGTTCTGTTTCTTCCATAGGTGGTTGGCAATTCGCCTGGAATTTGTCGGAAATATCACTGTGTTCTTTGCGGGTCTTTTTGCTGTCTTGGCACGAGGTACCGTGGACAGTGGAACCGTTGGGCTGTCCATCTCTTCAGCTCTTAATGTGAGTATCAGTAGCAGAAGAATCTTTTCTACCATACAAAGAAAAGATTTTTGGAGGTTCCTGTAGCCATACCATTTTTGAAGCATCATTCTGTTTAACGTGTGCAGTGCTAAATACTGATATGTTCTCTAGGAGATGATCACCCTAGTACTGCACTCTTTACAGGTGACACAGGCAACCACCCACAGCATTAGGGGCAAGATATTTTGTAAGAGTCAATTTTCCATGTTTATTTTAGATGGGAGGTAACACCTAGTCAACTCAGAAAGAAAGTGCCAATTGGTATCCATTTATTTTGTTTGTTTCAGAATTGACAAAAGAATGTTGTAATGCATTGTATAGAGTATACTGACAGTTAACATGACGAAGATGCAGTTATGGGTCACAAGTTAAAAGGCCTTACACAGACATTTGAGAGGCAGAGATATTAGTCTTTTATGCAAAGACTGTTACAAATATGCTGTACGGTATGTGTGTGACTATACTATAATGTATGAAAAAAGGAGGAGGAGGAGTCTGCGCTAAGTAACAGTAATATGGAAGCTGCAACCCTAAAAGGGAATCCCTCAAAAACCCTTAATGGCAAAAAAGAAAGAAAAGGGGTGAAGGGCTGCCCTATAAAATGGATATCTCACAATACATAAACTATATGTTAGTATGATACAATAAATAAATAAAACAGAGTCCATGCAGTGGTAAAAAATAAATAAAACAGGGTCCGTGCAGTAGTAGAGATCGAATAGTAAAATGTCCAATAAAATGTATAAAATCGTCTCACTGGTATATGGATAAAGCGTGTATACAATCCTCAGGAGTTGATCCGTCCGGGGTTGTGGATAGTCCATATATGTGAAGATAAAAGCACAACAAAATTCCAATGGTATAGTATGTAACTTAAAGAGTAAGTGCAATAAAAAATGGAGGATAATACACTCACATTTGATGGAGCTATGGACCAGCTCTTGGATGAAGGGCACTTAGCAGTATAATCCCCGCTAGAGGATAAATAGTAGCAGTAGATCTGTCCATCCAACTTGGTATCCGTAGTTGTCCGTAGAATATATGGAGACAGTGATAGTGCTCCCAGTTGGAAAAGATAAAAAGAAATAAAATAATAATAAAATATACTCACAATGATAGAGCAGAAAATACTGCTCTATAGGTACAGCTCTTGTGGAATAATCCCCACCTATGGCTTGCTTGAGCAGGATACGGTAGAATGCCAGGAAAATTAAGTAAATAAAAGAAAAGTGTATAAACAATAAAATAAGATTGGCCCTATAAAAAGGAATAATAAATAAAACTTTTTATTGTTAAAAATACACAGTTTAAAACCATTTAAAGTGTTTCACCTCTGGGGCTTTATCAAAAATGGCAAAAGAACAGAATACCTGGCATTGAAAAGTATATATAACATCTTACAATAGTCAAAATTGGCGCCTAAAACAATTGGTCCAATTACAAACAAGAATTTAAAAAAAAAAAATTTGTGTTTTACAAATTGACATAAAAACTAATATTTCAGTATGTGAGGCTTATCTAAGTCCTGGAGTATATATGGATCGTAAAAACGAAGGGTAAATAATACAATATAATGTTTTAAAAAGAGTCACGTGATCGGAACAAGGGGGCTTGAGGGTAGTACAACCCTCTATAGACATGTGACCGGCAACTAGGAGCAATGCTCCTAGGGAAATGTAGTTTTGCCGGTCACATTGCTCATGGGGAGGGACGGTGAGTGGCTGACTAATAACTATTATTAGCCAGTCGCCCCCCTCCACAGCCTGCTGTATGGGTGGTCATAGAGACCAAAAAGCTACAGAAACAAATAGCTGGTAATATTATGGGATATAATAAAAACGAAGAGTCTTCTTTGTATGCATATGTAAATATAAAGACAGTATAAATTGTGGCAGAACAGATTTACATAAAAAAGAGAATAAATAAGTGATAAAAGATATTTTAATATTGGAAAGAAAGAGATGGAATTAGGATTTAAAAAAAAATACAAAAAAATAAAGAGTGTCAGCTAAAGACTCACAAAAGTCACTGACAAATGCTAACATCCCTGTTAGCGAATCTACAATACGTAAAACACTAAACAAGAATGGATTTCATGGGAGGATACCACAGAGAGAAGTCACTGCTGTCCAAACAAAACATTGCTGCACGTTTACAGTTTGCACAAGAGCACCTGGATGTTCCACAGCAGTACTGGCAAAATATTCTGTGGACAGATGAAACCAAAGTTGAGTTGTTTGGAAGAAACACACAACACTATGTGTGGCGATAAAAAGGCACAGCACACCAACATCAAAACCTCATCCCAATTGTGAAGTATGGTGGTGGGGGCATCATGGTTTGGGGCTGCTTTGCTGCGTCAGGGCCTGGACGGATTGCTATCATCGAAGAAAAAATGAATTCCCAAGTTTATCAAGACATTTTGCAGGAGAACTTAAGGCCATCTGTCTACTAGCTGAAGCTCAACAGGACAATGACCCAAAGCATAGAAGTAAATCAACAACAGAATGGCTTAAACAGAAGAAAATACGCCTTCTGAAGTGGCCCAGTCAGAGTCCTGACCTCAACCCGATTGAGATGCTGTGGCATGACCTCAAGAAAGCGATTCACACCAGACATCCCAAGAATATTGCTGAACTGAAACAGTTCTGTAAAGAGGAATGGTCAAGAATTACTCCTGACCGTTGTGCACGTCTGATCTGCAACTACAGGAAACGTTTGGTTGAAGTTATTGCTGCCAAAGGAGGTTCAACCAGTTATTAAATCCAAGTGTTCACATACTTTTTCCACCTGCACTGTGAATGTTTACATGGTTTGTTCGATAAAAACATGGCAACATTTCATTCTTTGTGTGTTATTAGTTTAAGCAGACTGTGGTTGTCTATTGTTGTGACTTAGATGATGATCAGATCACATTTTATGACCAATTTGTGCAGAAATCCATATCATTCCAAAGGGTTCACATACTTTTTCTTGCAACTGTATACTGATACTGTATGTGTGTGACTATACTATAATGTATGTATGCAGCTATGAAGCCATATATACTGATACTGTGTGTGTTGACATACACACTCGCTAACTATGCTATAGTAGAAGAGGGTGTATATCATTAATCAGTACTATATATTCTGACTTTTCCATCGTTAACAGCTAAGTTTCCAAGTGCAAAGAAGTTCATCTTTGCACAGAGGCCACAGAAATATGTCTTATTTTAATTAATATTTTAGTTTTATATTTAGTGCAGTTTATCTTCCTAGCAAACTATGAGTGAGAACAGGTTCACAAATGAATTCCTCATAAAATGCATGGGAGCACAATAAGTCAAGTCTGTATCCATTTTATAAGGTGACCACATATATATTACTACTAATCTTATTTCCAAAAATTAATACTAAGCATTTCATGTATCTCCTGACCAGATAACGCAAACCCTCAACTGGCTTGTGCGGATGACATCAGAGCTGGAGACAAACATTGTTGCTGTGGAGCGTGTCGATGAGTATATTAAAGTTGAAAATGAGGTAGGTTTCAAAAACATGCTCAATGGACTTCGAAATGATGCCAAAGCACAATAATTATAAATATATTATATCAATATATAATTATGCACTATAGGCATCAAGAACACTTCATGTAATTGAAGTGGTGTTGGTGCAGTGTTACTGTCCCCTTAACCACGCACTAGTGCCTCTACTGGCTTTTCTTGGTGTTTAACTCTGTGAAACAACGCTGGCTGTCTTAACACTTTGCATGAGGACGTCCAACTTAAAAATCCCCATAGGGAAACATTGATTCAATGCTTTCCTATGGGAAAGACCTAATGTGTGTGCTGGACGCACATGCACATTATGTTCTCCCATCGCTACTGGAGGGGAACGCTATCAAGCAAGCCAAGGGACCTTGGTGCTGGAAACAGATATGGGAATAAAAGGGTTTTTCACCATTTCAAACTCGTTGGGGGGATGGGGGACTTAGTATGTATGTGAGTAATAGGGGTTCACTATAAAATAAGGAATACAGTTTTGTATGTCTCTCATAACATAAACTGGCTGCTTTTCATTCAGAAAAAAAGGTAATTATAAAGGGATGTATTATTACACACACCAGGTTTTATTCACTAAAATCAGAATTGGAGGTGGATTGGTCAGCTCTGCTCTCAGCTCCGCTACTCTGGCTTTCAATTTGAATTCACTTTGAATTCTCACTTTATAAATAACCTTGAGTGTGAAGACATGGGGAAAAAACTATATTGTTTGGGTTGCTCTGCAGCTTACAGCACTCTGCCCTGTTCTATAATGATCTTTGCCAGTATTAATGGCACTGTAACTTGACACATAAAAATAGATTGTTAACCTATATATTTGTTTAAAAGGCACACCATAAGAGATCTTTTTGAAGGTTCTTTGTGAACAAACATACCATTTATGATTAATTTCTCCAGGCCCCCTGGGTAACGCAGCATCGCCCACCAGAGAACTGGCCAGACAAAGGCATTGTAGAGTTCAAAGACTACAAAGTTCGTTACCGCCCTGAACTGGATCTTGTTCTCCAGGGGTTATCATGCACTATCGACAGCATGGAGAAGGTATTTTCAACTTTTCAAAGTTTTGTTTTTTTAATGTTGACCCATTTTTTTTATTAATAATCATTGATAATAGTCATAAATAATGCATTACAAATGGTACAAAATAAAAATGATACCCACGTTTCAGGTTCCTGCATGAGTTCTCATACCAGGAAGTGACTTAGCCAATCATGCTCACTTAAAGGGATTAAATAGTGTCAAGAATAGAAACCAATAGAAAATAACCAGCAGGAGGGATATGTCTTGAAACGTTATCAGTGATCTTTTAATATATTTCCACTTTCATTAAACAAGAGTGAGTGTAGCTAAGTTGCAGCGTTTGGTTTTATGCATCCAAGCCAAAAAGCAAATGATTTTTAAAGTTAAAATTGCTAAATATGGAACAATCACCAGGAATGCTCTTTCTGTTTGCTCCACATGTAACTCCTAGCCCCAATACAAGTTCAATTTTAAGCTCATCTTTTTTGGTAGTTATGATCGTTACCTGGACAGGTATTCTGTGGCTAGTGAAGGTTTTTGGGAGTTTATGCAGTCAGATTATTTTTTTTTCATGATTGGATGGTTTTTAATTCTGTGTTGGTCTGGTTCTCAGGTTGGAATAGTTGGCAGGACAGGAGCCGGAAAATCCTCACTCACAAACTGTATATTTCGCATCATCGAGTCTGCTGGGGGCAAGATTTTAATTGACGGTGTGGACATTTCAACTATTGGCCTCCATGACTTACGGCAAAAGCTTACGATTATTCCTCAGGTAAAATTATTCCTTAATTTTCACTTCAGAATATGTATCATTTTTTTTAAAACCTCTTAAGGCCCACTGACTTTAAATGTTACCACCCCATCTGCTTATTTAGCTAAGGCAGCTCTATACCGTCCTGCTGTCACTATATTAGTGGGGCATCCCGTTTTTTTTATAGGATACCCGAGAGCTAGATTGTTATGATGGAATTATTACATTGTGGATTCTTAACAGTTTAAAGCCATTTTACCTACTTGCTTTGTATCCAGCCTACAATTGTACTATTCTCTGTTTCTATGGGCTTTAATAGTGGTGTGTGGTGCCAAATCATTTAGGGATATGTTCTAGTGTAGACTTGTGCATTCGGCTTCAAACGAATGTTGGGTGAATGGCAAGTCCTCTAAATTCCATAATTCTCAATCTCCATATAGACTTATTATGAAACAAAGTAAACAAACACCTGTCGAGCCATTCTCCTTGATTTGTAATTCAGATTTCTATCCGTGTTGCCAAAAATAAGAGATGATGTGAAAAAAGAGAGACAGTCACAAATGCTGATTCACAGATTGAGTGAAAAGTGATCAATAGAGGGGCGGGGAGAAGGAGGAGCAGTAAAATACAATATATATAAATATAGATTTGTTTATTTTTTTACTGCTCCTTCCCCTCCTCCCCACTGGTTCTGGCAGTAAATGCATCTTCCAGTGTACTGCAAATTCATAATATTTATTTTCTGTATCGATTGTGCATGCTATTGATTAGCCCATTTTTGCACCCTTTTGGTTTGTCCAAATCATTTTTCCCAATTTTTATTTTTAAATAGATTTGATCAAACCGAACTTTTTTTTACCATGTACAAGTCTGTTATATTTCTGCTGCTATTTTAGCACATTTTTAATATTTTTAATATTTCAGCAGTTCATTTACTTTTGGACAGTCATTGTTTATTTATCTGGAACTATTTGTGTATTCTTCGTTGTCACAGAATTTCCCTAAACTTGGAATTGCCCTGAATTTACCAGGATATTTTAAAAATTTTAGGCAAAATTAGGAAACAATTCTCTTTCTCGGATATCTTGTTCAATTTGAAGATCTTGTTGGACTTTACAGAATAAAAGAGCTCATTTTTCCACAATAGGGAAAAATGGTTTGGTGATTAGCCTTGAATTTGGAATCTTTATCACAGTCATATGTTTACTTTAAATAGTATTACTTTGCATTAAATTCAAGAAGGGGAAGGTTTACATGCCAGTGTTTTGCTCTTTAGCCAGTAATGTGATGTGAAAGTCAGTGTGTATCCATGCTAGTAATTAGACTGCAAAATCATAAGTATTCATTAGACCTTATACCAGCATTTCCCAATTGGTGTTTCATGGAACCCTATGGTTCCATTAAAACAAAATTAGGGTTCCGCAGCATTTTGCCACATCCAAGATGGCCACTGCTACCTGCTGTCCCCGGAAGGTTGGAAACAGCAGAGATCGCACAACCGCGAACTTAAGCCCGCCTTGCCGTCCGCCGTGCCATCAGCCAGCCACTTAGCTCGTCCATGAGAGCCCACCCAGCTGGCAGCCATTTTCCATCACTCATGGTAGAGGAGTGATAGAGAGTGGAGTTGATAGCAAAGCTCTGTTAGGTAGGGACATTTAAATTATCTGTCAGAGGCATTGAAAGACTCTGTATGGGGCAAAAAACAGTTAACTGTATTTTTCAAAGTGTTCAAATCTTTTTCCTCCAAGTCTAACTCAAAAAGCCTGCTTTAGTTCAGTTCTTTCTAAGAGCATTATCAAAATCAGCATCCTTTTCAGTCAGGTTGTGAGATCTGTATTTTTTCAAAGTTTATTTTTTATTTTATTTTTTACCAATAAACAACCATGAATTTGGAAAGCTGGTTAAAGCAGGGAACTCTTCAGAGAAAAATTATTACTACTTACTACTTCTTCCTGTTCAGCACTTATAGAAACTGAGAAAGAAGATACAACTAAAAATCCAGAAAACATGCCCGAAATAGTTGTATCTATATTTGTATTCCTCAAATAACAGAGACAAGTGACAAGTCAAAAAAAGACAAGAAAAGCACACAATGCTAGCCAATCTTCTTCTCAAACAAAGAAAAGAAAATCTGATGATAGCTACTTGTCATTTGGATACACAAGTGTCAAAAATAAAGATTGTCCTGAAGCACAATGCGTACTTTGCAATAAAATATTGCCAAACAGTTCATTAGCACCTGCTAAATTTCGTCGTCATTTTGAGCAAAACCACACAGAGTACAAAGATAAAGACATTGACTTTTTTAAGCGAAAGCTAAAGGAGTATCAGAAGAGTAAACAATTTATGAGTAATATATTTTGAAATGCTAATGATCAAAATGCTAATGAAAAAGCCACAGAGGCTTCTTACAGAGTGAGTTACCGCACAGCACTTGCAGGAGAAGCACACACAATTGGGGAATCACTAATAAAACCATGTGCAAAAGAAATGGTGTCATGTATTTTAAGTGAGAAATTGAGTAAAAAAAAAAATTGAAGCTGTGCCACTTTCCAACAACACAGTTTTGCGCCGTATTCATGATCTTGCTGATGACACCCATACTAAACTAATTTCTCGACTGCATCAATGTGATGGGTACTCACTGCAATTAGACGGGTCCACAGATGTTGCAGGACTTTCAATTTTGTTGGTTTTGTTAGATATAACTTTGATAAAAACAGATTGAAGAAGACTTGCTTCTGTGTGAAACTTTGAAAACTCATACCACTGGTGAGAACATATTGAACTTTATGCAGAAGTACATGAACACACACAGTATAAATTGGGACAAATGTGTAGATGTGTGCAGTGATGGTGCCGAAGCAATGGTTGGGAAAGTGGCAGGCGCTGTGACATGAATAAGAAATGTAGCAGAAAACAGCACCAGTTCTCACTGTGTTCTTCACAGACATGCACTGGTAGCTAAAAATATTTCAATCTCACTTAAAACTGTGCTAGACGAATCGGTCCAGATTATTAATTTTATAAAAAGTCGACCATTACAGTCACGACTATTTAAAATTATATGTCAAGATATGGGTAGTCACCACTCTGCTCTGCTTTTGCATTCATAAGTCTGTTGGCTATCACGAGGTAAAGTCCTTGTTAGAATGTTTGAATTACGTCAAGAGTTGTTTGCATAATGAGTGGGTTCAAATTTCATTCATAAAAGACAAGCAAGCCAATTTTTCTGATGTAGATTTTGAGAATCTGATCGATATAACTTCTGACAGTCAACTAAGCCAACAATTGAAAGAAGTTGCACGAAGAATACCCCAAATTATCCAAGTTGGGCAATCAAAGTTCTGTTGCCTATTCACCAGCACATACTTATGTAAAACTGGATTCTCGCTTTACTCTGCAATAAAAACAAAGTATCGAAATCGACTTGACGCAACTGCGGACATGTGAATACAATTGTCAACAATTAAACCAGATTTAACAAGAATTTGCCAGCAAAAGAGAACATTACACTCTGCTCATTAAAAGGTTTGCGCTGTGATACTCTACAGCACACATTTTTTTGTTGGGGTTCCAAAGTTTTGCTATACCATGTCAAAGGGAAAAATTAATTGGGAAACCCTGCCTTATACTAAAGTCTTGCATATTTGCCCTCCGGAAAAGGCTAAGTCCATTGGAAAACATTCATTGTTTTAGTCTTTGATGGGATTTATCAAAGTGTCATAATCTCAGAAGTGGTTTAAAGCTGTATATGTAGAGTAATCACCTATAGAATGTTTGTGCTAATCTTGTTTCCATAGAAATCTTTGCATCACTTTTCA